>JMFS01057155.1:0-27141 GCA_000699545.1 Podiceps cristatus | reverse complement strand
CAGCCCCGGGGGGTGAGCGAAGGCCCGGCGGTTCTAGGAAGAGCTTGAGCCGAGTCAGCAGCTGCCAGTTCTGGGAACTGCAGCCCCAGGCCCCGCGGGACGCTTCAGGGAATTCTCGCTGCCATTCCAAGGATGGCAAAAGAGCTTGTCCAGTGACCTGGGGCTCCCCAGCGGCAGGGGACAAAAGTTTGGAGTCACGCCATGGGACTGGGAAGATTACCAGAGACGCAGGGGCCTGGAGATTTATGCCCCGCTCAGAACTGTACTACAGTAAGTTGTTTGGCTTCTTGGGGGAGAGCGAGAAAGAATTTGCTACACAGGAGATACCAGTAGTGACCACAGGAATTTAGAAAAGGGATATGGAGTTAAAAGGTCGAAATTTCCCGCCATCAGTCATCATCTCCTTGGTAGGAGTCAGAGAGGGTGCCAGAAGTTCAGACAGAGATTTCAAGACTCTGAAACCTCCCACAACCACATGACCTTGAATAAATGAAGCAAGAAACAGCAAATCAAGGTTGAGCCTGGCTTGTGCTGCTGTCTCGCACTTTCTGCTTCCCAGTCCTGTGGCTCCCACCAGTCGTTTGCCTGGGCAGGAGATGATAGGAACTTTTCTCCCAAGCCCTGCAGAGCTTCTGAGGAAAATACTCAGCATGACACTGACAAATTAATGTTATTCTTACTGCCCATTTACAAGATAAAATGATTTCACATGCTTCTGGCAGCCTGGGAGGACTGAATTTCTCACAGGTCCAGACTTTAAATACATCTTCTACACGTGGTTACTGAGTTGCTCTAAGTTGGTTTCAAATTAGCAGAGATTTGAGGAAAGGACATGTTTAACTTGGGCATTGGCTTTTAGGGTACTTCTGTAAGTCACTGTAGCAATGCTGCAGGCTGCAGATAGTGCCTGCTTTTTCTGGTCTTGTGTAGTGCACACATGGAAGGGTTGCTTGCCTGGAAGAGGTGGTCTAACCTGCTGCCAGGTGTTCAAAGAGTCAAGGAGTCACATTTTCTGGCCTTCTAGGCCAGACCAGGTGGGTCCCTTAGGCCTTGACATCATCAGTGCCATGGATTTTATTGGGATATTATCATTCTACACACTATTTTGAGTCTAGTCCTGTTCTTTGAGAAGTCCTGTGAAGCTTGTTCCATCTCTGACCCTGAGTGTTGCTGCTTTTTTTTGACTCGAGCTGGTAACCACAGCTCTGGCACATTGTGCTCCAGCCAGCAAGTATATTGTCTTCTGGGGTCATTCATTTAATGCTGTCAGCTTTTCCCTAGACATCTTAGCAGATTGGTTTTTTGCTTTACATTTAATGCCTTTCAAAGGTATCAGTCAGCCCCCAAACCTCTTTTTTCCTATGTATTTATTGCGTTCGATCAGACTTTCTGATACTGCTTTTGAGCCTTTCCTCTTCTTCATTTTTTTTTTTTTTCCTCCTGTATATTTTTCCTCTGTGGAGAAGTTTTCATAAAACGAGAGCTAGCAAAACCTTTTCAGCTCGCATGTGCCCTTGGTTTGGAAAGAAGCATATGCTCGTGTTTGGGGGGTGGCAGCTGTTCTTGCTCTTCATGTAAAAGACCTTAATGGATTCACAGGATTATGCTGCTGGAGTAGTTGTTCCATCAAAGCCATAACAGCTTCCTTGTTGCCTTTCATTTTCTTAGGCTATTAGATGTATTTGGTTTCTGTGAACAGCTAATTAAAATGCAGAAGAGGACCTCCTTATTAAGGTCTTATTAACATTTAATTTGCTTTTTAGTTTTTGGTAGGAGATCAAAAGGCTTCGCTCTTTCCTAGAAAGATAGCAGAAAGGTTGCAGTGCTGTGCTAGGATAATCTCCCTCTAATAACTTCACATGCTCTGCGAAGATATGGGCAGAGACCGCTGCCCTCAGGGGTACGTGAAAGGAAACTGTGGGGGGATGTGTACCCATGGCCAAACCGAAACCTGGGCATCTCCTGGTGCCGCAGGCAGGAGCAGCTCTGCCGGCTGCACTGAGGGTATCCTTCCTGCCCCCGGCGTGGAGGGGTCCCGCATGCTGCTCGCTCACCTGGAGGCAGCTGAAATCCTGCATTCAGGCCCTCCACAGTCCACCCTCCCTCAACCCATCTCCCTGTGTGTGCTGCTTCCTCCCTGTTGTGCTTTTATACCATGGGGGTGAATGCTTAGTAGGGGGCAATTCCTTGTCATAACTTCTTCATGGTCTCCTGAGATTTTGCTGGTGTGTGGTTGATGCAGGCTCTGATGAATGAGAGTGCACACGCTTAGCGACCATCTTTCAAAGATTGCCTGTAGACTCTTCATCTGGAATCTTCCTTTTTCTCCCAACAGGTTCAGTTTCTTTTTAGTTACCTTTCTGTGCTAAGTCCTCGAGGGACTGGGAGAGCAAAATATTCGGGTTGTTTGTAGATGCTCTGCTTTAATGGGGTTATTCCCAGGCCTTTTAGGGTGTCTTCACTGTGTCTGAATGTAGCTAGAACAGCGTAAGTAGCTTTTTTTTTGATGTCTCAATTTTCTCTCCTTCACCAAAGATTCTCCTTTTGGATGCATGTTTTAAATATACAGGACTACTCTTTGGTTTTGTGCCTTGCTTTGCTGCAGCAGAGAAAGAAGATGGAGCTGAAAGAAGCCAAGGAATTCTATAGCAAGTTAAAAAAGAGAAATCTTTACTGCTACTCTCTTTCCATTGCTGCAACTGGCGTAAATAGGTGCAGATGCCCCATGTCATTATTCTTTCAGTTGTACACAATGTCAGCAGCTACTGCTTACGTGGTTAGAACCTGCATTTCAGATGTTACTGCCAAGATAGAGGGATTTTTTCTGATGACAAACTTCTTGCTGCCATCACAGTTCAGTGAGAGAGTAGTAGAGCAATTATAATTTTTGTTTGTGAAGTACTGAGTGATTTTTAATCCACCCATTGTTGCATTTTCTATTTACTTTCCCTCTAGGAAAGGTATGGTTTGACATTTGCACATAACCTTTTTTTTTATATGCATCTCCAAAAGGTGAAACAAGTCTCAACATTGGATTTCAAACAAGCTGCGCAGTGATAACTCAAAGTAGCTATCGATCGGTTAACTTTTATGAATTTTTTAGTGAATCTGAAGGATAAGGGAGATAATCAGCTTGCTTTTCCTATGGGAAACTGGTATCCTAAAGCAAGCAGATCCTCCCCTTCCCTAAACATACAGATATATTGCTATAATACTTCCTTTGTCCTGTCAGAGAACCCCCCTTTCGTCCAGACATTAAATGCATCGTTATTTCCTGCCTCAGCAATTTCCTTGCAAGTGATGAGTGATGCCCAGGATTGAGACTCTGAGCACGGCTGCATCCTCTGCAACTTGGGCTGGCTATCCATGGCAATTTGGCTAACTGAATTGTGCCACATGCTATTTTGGCTCCTGGAATAAAGCAGCTTTTGCCCTTCCTCCTCTCAGTTGTTCTCTCTGCCACATCGTCATGCCAAGAGTTGCAGTGGAAAATCCTGCTTGCTGGACTCCATGGAACCTGCAGGCTGGCGGCAGGGGCTGGCACAGCAGGGAGTTTGGAGCAGCTGGAAAGAAGTGGAAACAGTTGCAGTGTAACATTTAAAAAATGCCCCTGTCACTTTGTGATGACCTAAGATGGGTGTAGAAGGCATGAGACTCTCTGTTTCATTAGTCATGGGAGACATCTGCCCAATCTGACATTAGTGCTATCATTGGAAGAGGCTTTTCCCTGCCAACTGGCTCTCGGGTGGGGTTTGGGGAAAGCCTGTGCAGATTTCTTACTCAGCAGTGGATGGGAAGCTTCCAAAGGTATTCACAGCACCATATGGCTGCAACATGATCTAGTGCCAATGTATTAATTTCCTCCTGATACTGCCTATCTCTCCCTATTTGTTTGCCTTCTCACTTGTTAGTTTGTTCTCCTGTTGCATGAAACTATCTGGGAGAAGGTTGGAGGGAACAGAGGCGGGTGAAAGGTTTAGGAGCCATGCAATATCCTGGAGTAATGCATTACCAGTTGTCTTTGTTGGTGCTTCTCAGTCAAAAGGGGATGTTTAAGCAGCTCGAAGGCTGTGCAAACCATCTGTGATAATGATAAATCACAATGCAGAGGCCGAACCCAAGCTGGCACAGCCCTCCTAACCTCACAGCTGGAAACACTGAGCCTCTAAAACTGCCTGGATGCAAATGGGATGTTTATGTGATTTGCACTCTACCAGCCACAATCACTTTGGCAGGAGGATGTGCTGGTGCTCCAGCAACGTACCTATGCTGCCTGCAGACCAGAGCAGGAGAGCGTGGCGCGGTCTGGTGCTTTTGCGGCTGGATAATCTGCTACAGTGAGAACATCTGCACTGAGCTCTCCTTCCCTGCTCCTAGACCTTCCTGGAGAGAGCAGCAACATCTGCAGTGGGTCATTTCTGGGCTTTCCTTCTCAGAAATATTAGGAATTTGATAGCACTGTTTTCTAGAGGCAACTGCTAGAGGAATTTAAATGCAATTAATGAATCTGGCAGCTACACAAGCCTTTGTGTGAATTTACTCCCATAAATAGAAGGTATCAGGGAGACATCGAAGATGTCTTCATCCTTCAGCTTGATGATTATCTGCCTTTCACTTGTGCCTGAGCCCTTTGCCTTGCACGGGATGGGAGATCCTCTGGTCCATTGGGAGAGATGGGTGCTTATAGTCAAAAAGCCCAAGACACTATAATGTAAAAAAGTGAGCAATAATGTTTGCATCTTGTCCAGCCTACATTTATGCAGAATGTGTTTCAACTCCCTGAATTCCTTGTGAACACTTCCTGACTTCCAGTCCCAGACTGTAGTCTGGAGGTGCTGCCTAGTAATGAATTGCTGTCTTTGTTTTGTGAGACAGAGATGTGTGGAGTAATTCCTATATATCCTTTAGTGACTTGTGCATCAATATGTGGATTAAGGATAAGCTCTAGCCATGAAAACATTACACCTCTGCTGAATTTAGCACATTTTTGTAAAGCCTTTAGAATACCTCAGATGAAAAATCTAGAAAGCCAGTTGCTATAAATAACTATGGCATGTCGCTATATTTCTCTTTATCTTGCCGTTGCAGCGAGAGCTATGCTGTGGATGAAGTTTCAAAACTTGTTTCCTATCTGCTCCGTCTCTACATCCATACCTGTGGCCTATAGCAGTGAGTGACCTATTCTCTTTTTAAACTCCAGAGAAATGTTTGTATACGGCAACAGGTTGTGTTGCAGAGATGCTCAAACCGGAGCTGATCTGAGCTTCTGTGAGCTTCAGTACGCTGTCATGGTGATACCAGCTTGGGTCCCAGGAGCAGCGTAGCTGTCTGCAAGACGCTGTGTCCCCAGGCTCGTAAAACTGTGGCCGGTGTCTGATGAGTGCCTTCCCACTCAGCCCCGCGCGTGCTCTGATCCCTTCTGAGCGCGCTTTCCACTTCTGACTGGGATTGTAAGGAGTACAGGTGGGATTGAATGGGGTCGCCTTGCATATGCCCTCGCACTTCTTAGGAAATCAAAATATGACTCTCCCAGCCTCACAGTGCTCTGTTTCCCTGTAATGTTGGGATTAATTTCAGAACCTCGGTGCAGCAGGAAGATGGGTTATGAGTTACTACAGTACAGAGAGGGCAACTGGAGCTCTACAAATTAAGAGTGCTCATGGGGTAAGGAAGTGAATGCATGGCGACATGAGTGTTCAAGCGTCTGAGGGGGAGATGTACAGTAATACATAGGATGTAGTGGGGAGTTGGGGGATGTACGGCAATACATAGAGTAATGCTTGCTTAGTACCCAGTCTAATGCTGGGGGGGAAGGGCGGGGAGGGGTAAGGCTCAGGGTCCTTGGCCTTACTTCCACCACTTTGGTGTGCTGATCACTGCTAATGGTTTTGCATAGTGAATAGCAATGCCTGTCACATGGTGAATTCTGATTCATTTTTTGCCCCACAGATTATGCTGAAAAGTATGTGTAAAACTGCTGTTTTACCACTTTTCCAGGCAATAATCCCCAACCTGAGACACCTCTTTGACAAGGTGCAGGCCAGGTGTGAGTCTCGTGTCCCTTCCAGATACCAGGGAAAGTTCATTGTCAGCTCTGCATTGTTCTCTAAACAGTATTTCCAGGGGATCTTGTGCCTAGCATCTTGGGTTTTCTGTGTTTCATAGAATTTGCCTGTAGAGCTAAGTGGTGGGTGTTGGTTGCCTTTTTTTTTTTTTTTTTTTTTCTTTTTAATAAAACATGTTCAATTAAGCCTCCTCAGAAAAACCTCCCTCAGTGCTCTGATTGGGTGTCTGGCAGAGGAGGGACTGCTGTCAGCATGTCTGAGTTCCTGGAAGAGCTGAAGTGCAATGAAAGTGACCCCAGGGAGCAATGGGCTTTCCACAGAAACCCGGCAGTCTGGGGGAGGGCTGACTGAGACTGGATGATTTTAAGAGCTCATTTAGTTTCCTTTCTGCAGCCTGACAGAAATGAAGGGAGTGACAGTGCTGCACACAACGCTGCACACAGCTTCAGTCACATCCTTCATCAGTAGGGTCTTAATGCTTCCTGCAGCATCATGCGTGGTAAAGGCACTGGGCCATCCTTCCGTGTTTTTTCTGTGTGCTGCAGGGCACCCTGTGGCTACCATCAGCATCCTTCTCATTTCCGAAGACCCAAAAGCTCAGCACTTGTGCACTCCTTATTTACACTATAGATTTTTAGTTCTAGATCATATTCACCTTTGTACAATGTTTTCCTTCACCTTTCGCTATTTTACTTGCATTGTCCTTGCCTCTCTACTTTTAAAGAAACAAACATGAATTGCAAATTTCTTAGCTGTGATTTGGTCTTTCCTTGGCTTGTACTTCTGGGCTGATAGGACCTGTTCTCGTCTTTTTGGATCACTGTCATCCCACAAATGTTCTGGTTTTAAAGAGTCACTTCAAGCTTATATCTTCTTTTATCTGGACCAAATGCCTTTTGCTTAGTGTTCGAGGGCATTCAGGGAAGAAGGGAAAAGTACCACCTCAGTCCTTATAGCAGAGGCCTAAGGGAATTAACATTGAATGAAAAATCTGCCTATGCTACAATCTGGAAATAAGACAGCAGTGGAAAGGAAAGATCTGGAAGCTGCTTTCTGCCTGCGCTTGCTTGCCTTTGGGTGCAGCCTGAGACGTGAGCAAGCAGGGGAAGGTGCTCCTGCTTCGGCGCTGGCAGACTGAAACCGCTGTGTAGGAAGATGCATGCACTCGCTTTGCATGAGAGCAGTCTTGATTGCTGTGCTGCACAGCAGGAAGGCAGCAAACCTTTGGAGCCTATGGCTTCAGTGGCCTTGAGTTCAGGAGCTTGTCTTCATTGAGAAGTCAGAGTGCACTAAGCCAGTGCATGGATTCATAGTCTGCTTGCTGCTGTGTACTCGCAGGATCTTCCACGAGGTCAATTTTATGTAACTTACTAACTCACTGAAATGATTTAATTACCTTGTGTCTGAAACTGAGACCAGAACGGTACGGAACTTGGGGTGCTGTGATGGTGCAGTTTTATGCCATCCTCCTGCAGGTTCTGCCAGGCTCTGAGTGTGACAAAGTATCGCCCTGAAGAGTAACCCGCTCAGGATTTATGCCCACTCCTGTAGTGTAGGGCGAGCATCATCTCAGACTGCAGGCTCCGTTGGCACCAAGATCTAAATTGTTTTCTTGCCTGCACAGGTGGTTCTTCATCTGCTGTTGATGTTACACTTCATCTGTGGATGGATCCTGCTCAACCAGCAGCAAATAGCACTCTGCTTCTTGGCTAGTGAAAAGCCAGAAAGAGCTCTGCTTTTGTTTCCAACCCTAGGAGATGCATGAGCAGCCCGGTAACATGAATTTCCCTCCATTCCCACATCAAAGCCTTTTCTTAGGCTGTTTGCAGTTACTGCTGCTGCACGTAGCAGGTGTGACACCCCTTTCACATACAATTCCGTAGCTTGGGGGACTTATCTGGGAGCTGCACCACCTTTACTACACTACAAGGGGAAAATCAAGTCCAAAGTATCATGCATAGGTTACAAGATATTTGTGCACCATATGGAAGAGGCAAAAAAGTGCTTTTCCAAGCAGGGGAGGTTGAGTACAATTAGAAAATTATCTTTCCAAGCTCCTTTGGTCTGCTTTGGAGACTCAAAAAAAATAAGTGTACACGTAACAAAAGTACTTGACATTTAACGGCACAGGGAAATGAAACTAATCAGATATGGTTTATGAAGACCGCAGGAGGGAAATGTTCTTTTGTAGTTGGTTTCTTTCCAAGCAAATCATCTTAGTCATCTTCTGTCAAGCAAACATGGGGTGGAATAGGTGTTTGTCATAAAAAGGGTGTAGCTAGATGTAACAGAATCCAACTTTCCATGAAAAGCTTATTAGCTGATGTGAGGAGACAGACCTGTTTGGGTACCCTAATGTACTGTACACTGCTCCTGCTAAATCAGAGTGAGTTTCCAACAAGCAACCGTGATTCCTCACAGTCAGCAGAAGCTACCCACTGCCACGATGGGGAAGGGTGGGCTGTCGGCGGCACTCCGGCAAGCAGAGTGCACATGTTAGTGCAAGAGCAGTAAAAATACAAGGTGCAAGCTGCCAGACGAGAGGACAAGTCGGAGCAGTTTCCATTTGAGAGGGAAAGGACCAAGGGAAGACCTTACATGGTTAGGAGCCCAAGAGACAGCTTTAGTTCCTGAGCCTATAAAGCCAGGCTTAGAAACGTGGATTTTTTCTCTGCATGGGGATATGTTGCTGATTGCCCTAGGGACAAGAGGAAAGATTTAATTGAGTCACGTGTGCTTTCCTTTATTGTCCTACCAGTCTGATGGACTTGTCTCTTCTCTGGCAGTGCTGAGGAGAAGGGAGGTTGGGCCTCTTACAAACAGTTCTTGCTCAGATTTGAGACAGCATTGCAGAGGGCAAGAAAAAGTCACCTTTGTACAGAATAGCTTTGGGCCTGACTTTCTTTTTGCTAAGGTTACTTGTATCGGTTTGACCTCAGCAGAGGCGGTAGCGCAGAGAACCAACCCCTTTGTGCGCTGGCCATAATCGTTTCTCCAGAATTGTTTTTGAGGTTGTTTTTAAATTGCAGCGCAGGAGACTCTTCAGGCTTGGGTAGGGCCGCGTTAGTTTTGGTGACGGGCTTTTTGCCCATTGTCCGTAAAGGGCATTCTCCTTGTGGCGGTTCCCAGCCGGGCGCGTGGCCCGGGGCTCTGCGCGGGGATTTGAGCTAAAGCTTTAGGTCAGAGAAGGAAGTCTGGGGGGACTTGGGCTCGGTTTGGTCCCCTACACCCTTCACCCAGGGGACCTGCCCAGGCCACCCACGGGCTGTCCTTGTCCCCGTGCCACTGCCTGCGAATCCACTGACCAAACGTGAAGGTTGGTGTAGTCCTGTGTCATCCCTGGGGACAGAGGAATGATCCGAACACATCCTCTGTTCTTGGATTGTTCAAAGGATTTTGAATAAGGTGCAAAAGATTACTTTTAGCCTAAGATAGCAATAGGGAGCCCGATAGCTAGTATAACAGGTTTAAATGAACACAGCTATGATCTGTCTGTTTTGAATTTGATGTTGAAGAAATGACCTACTTTCTGCAGGGAGAGCTGTCATTTTAAAACAGACGTTAAATTGTTACTTGGTAACTGTTTAGGGTTTGAAGTACCTTTAATAGTCCCGCTTTGTCCTCAGCTGCTGAATTTTGTAGCTGCCTTTGTGTGTCTCAAGGTCAGGCTGGTCACTACTGATAATTTTGTATCGCTGAGATATTTTCTGATGATATGGCAGCAGATCACCAGTCCAGGGAACAGAAGGGAGACTGACATGAAAACTCTGCTCATCCAGACACTTCTGTCAAGTACCATGTAGGAGATGTACCTGCAGGCCTTGTGTCCTCAGCCTTTGAGTTCCTGCCTCCCCACTGGAGACCATGGAGAGGACACACAAAGCCCCAACATCTCTCTGCCTCGGGGGAACAAAAGAGGAAACTTCTTTTATCTGCCAGTTTTCCTTATGTTCCCTGAACATGCACAAGAAAGAAAAAAAAATTTTTTAAAAAAAGTTGATGTGGTTCATAGATTTACATAACCAAATTAAAAAAAAAAAAAATCCAGAGACATTTCTATGCAGATTGCTGATGTCCCTGCCATTTTGCTGTACTGACTTCATTGCTTTAACTTTTTATAGGCGTGTTTGTATCTGTGTACCACCGTCCTTTGCCTTATTGCTGATAGAAAGTACCACAATCATACTTTCAGGATAGGAAGCAAGTGAAGCGGTTTGCGTCCATGGAGTAAGTCTTCAGAACATGTTTCTTGTTGATTTTTAACATCATTGCGTACATACTGATCCTGAAGTTTAGAACCTGGTGCTGGAGGCTGAAAAGAGCCTATGTGAACAGTATTTGATCACTAGCATTCTTCACACAAACACACACACATGTATGATTTGGGGAGTGTCTTCCACAGTAATGAGCTGGGCTTTTTCCTTGGCAATGGTTCCAACTGGCATGAATGCCTTAATGACAGGGATGGTAAAGGGCCTGTTTTTTCCCCTTTTCCTTTGGTTGATACCGTAACATATAAATGCCATTTGACTTCATTTCCCTTTGCATCAAAAAGCCATCTCTACAAGGTAAAAGATAAACGAAAAATGAATGTTCCCTGACATAAATTGAAGTGCTTCCTTTTGTAGGGTTTAATCACCAATTGCCTCCAAAACAGCACTGCTGTACTGATTATATCAGCCATTGGAAGGCTGGAGGGCAAGGGTAAAAAAAAATCATTCCTTTATACTTTGATTTCCTGAAATATCGTCTTTTGAAGTCCCTGTCTTAGAAGGCAAACATACTGGAACAGCAAGGCATACGGAATATTTATATCTCTGTAGCTGGTCAAGGTAAACTCTATGAGGAGTGTTGACCTCAGCTAGCTATGTCATCCAATATTTGTTGGATCATTACATGAGATAGCTGGCTACCTAGAATCCACCAGTGTCCGTAACATGTTCCCTTTTCATTAAGTCATTTCTTTTGTCAATAACTGCAATGAGAATTTCGAGACCTTTTCTTTTTGCTCCAGTAAGAATTACTGGATGCTGGGTATAGGGATCACTACAGGATATATAGCATTTGCTGTAAGCGTTTGGGGTTTTAATTCCCCCTAAGTAATAAATAGGCTGAAGAGGGATGCTGGCTGCTGCTTCTGGGAGAATGGGAAGAGATAATTAAGAAATGGCTTCTTTGGCAGTTATGCTTGGGTTAAGGGAAATAGGTAAGAAGATAATGTTTCTTTTGGCTCACAGGAAAAAGATTGTCCTTGGTTTGAGAAGCCCTTTGACAGGAGTATTGCTTTTCCGTCTGCTCATTCCTCTAAGAAGATCTGAGACAAAGGAGGTGATTATTAGAGTGATCATAGGCCAAAAGGAAAATACAAAATAAACTTCAAAATTAACATAGAAAATCTGCTGCTGTTTGCCTCCCGCAAACGGGGTCATCTGATTCCGAACTCACCTCTCTTCCCATCTAAAACTAAGTGGAGTATTTCCCCTTCCAGTAGTTGGGATGGACCCTCCTTTCGAAACCATGACTTATATGAAGAGAATACCAACGTGATGTTCAATGCAAATTTTCTGTCAAAATCTGCTAATACACTTCTATGTTTGGAAACGACAGAAACCAGCATGTGACATTTTCCCTTGTTATACAAGTCCATGTCACACTGTGACTTGACACTAACGTGAGTTATTTTGTTTTCAGCTGGGTGCCTGATTTGTGCTGATTTGTGTAATAAAGGCTCATCTTTTCAGGTAAGATGGGCTGTGTTATACAGCCAGGCAGTAGAGAGCTAAGGGAAAAAAAAATAGCCTTCAGGTACCTTCTTCACACAGCACATCTGAGCAAGAGGGACCCGGTTGTACTAGGGAGTGTGCAGGCCTCCTCCCTACCTGAAATGCAGATTGGCAAGGCACAATGAAATTCTTCCCTTAACCCAGAGCCAAGCGAGAAGGCTACATGCAGCCGGGGGGACGGGGATGACGACACAAGTATGTCAGATGGAAAATGGTGTGGATGAAGAGAGATGGACGGTAACAGGCAGCTTGGGGATTGGCATTCCAGTCCCGTTTGTGTCATCTGGGTGGTCTACATTGAAAGTGGAAAGTGCAGCTATTCACTTAGTAGCAGGATCAGTGATTTTGCCGCAAAGTGTTTCCCCACTGCCTTAATGACCAAACTCTTCCTCCCAGCTAGTTTTCGGTATCCCGAAGCACTGAGGTTGTTACAACATCTGCACACCCTTGCTTGGAACCGCTGTTTATGAATACACCTGACTCTGCAGCCTGGCAGGTCACGCTCACTACCAAGGATGTGACCAGCTAGGAGGGGTTTTGCAAGCACAGGGAAGCTTTCAATCACCTATATTTTTTGAAAGAAAAGAGTATTATGGTGTGCCCGTGTTGGCTGGTATGGGGACTGTTCAGCCCCCAGCTGATTCACCTCCTTCCAGCAGTCTTGCAGTGCTATTTTGTACCTGTTCTTTCCAAAATGTTGTCCAGCGCCTCTCAGCCGAAATGGCTTTCTCATAGCACAGGGCCAGAGGAAAGGGAGTTAGAGGGGTGAATTGCAAAGAGTCTTAAAAGAAGGTAAGGGGTACTCCAAAACCAAAGGCTTAGAAAAGAAGGAGGTATTTTCAGAAAGAGTTACAGAGATTTTCCAAAAGGTTCCCTGGAAATAATATTGGGTCATGTTTTTAGGCTTTTGTAGGTTTACATTTTAATCATAACAACACCTTTTACTACTACTTAACGCTTTTAGACATGTGCAAACACATAGCATGTGCACTGGGCAACATGTTTCTTCAATATATTTACAGGCTTGGAGGTAGTGTTTTGAACTCTGCCTCTGCAGTGTTTGGCAGTGACTGCGATGACACTTGCATGATGGGAAGAATCATTGCCAAGTTGGGTAACTTCTGACAAGTATAAACACAGCTCTGCCTTCTGTAAACTACATTTCAAACCATATTGCTGTTCTGGGGAAGAGACAGTTAAAGAATACACAGTTTCTCTGATCAGCTATTAAATCTCTCTGACACTTTGCATTGAGTGAGCCTATAAAGAACCAGCAGCAAGGGACAGTTGGGTGGGATGGGTGCTGAGCACGGGGTCTTGCTGTCTCTGTCGCAAATATAACCCAGATCAGTTGGTTTTAGGAGTTGTCATTGCTGAAAGCTCTGTCTTAGCCAACGTGAAAGGAGTTTGCTAAGATCAATCCAGTTTGCTCAGTTTTCCACAGCCGGATGTTTACATCCCAAAGTGGCATTGCAGATGTTCTGACTGACAAATCTGTAGGTGAATTCAAGTGAAGCTGGAACTTAACTGTACAATGCAGGATGAGCTTTCCTTTTGCTTTTAGTAAAGAAATGTCCAGGTTAGGGTTTGTGCATGCTGGTGGGGCAGTGTGTGAAGGAATGTTTAGCTTGTATTCATTAAACTGCACTTCAGTGTTACAGTTTCCTCTAAAGCCAAATTCACATCAGAATTACACCAGGGATAAAATCCTTGTCTGTAAAACCTGGAATATCAAGCGGACCAAATTCAGCCCTTAAGTAAATGAATTCCCATCACTTTCAATGGGAAATGAACCTTGATTTGGCCCATTTTGTTGTACAGGTTTCCCAGGCAGGGCTGTTTCAGCCTCTTTCTAAAGAGCAGCACTTCTCCAACAGCCGCAACCGGAAAAGTTGCAGAGTATCTTCTAGATCAAGGCAATTACATGATGGAGTTACGCAGACTGCCAGGCTGGAGTCCAAGAATCTTGGAGTCCTGGCTGAGCTTTGCCACTGATTTTTGGTTGACCAGCTCTTCCTTTGTCCTTCCATCTGGCATATTTATATCATAGGTTTTTGAGAAATACCAACTCTCTGATTATATGTTTGGACAATCTAATGCTGCAGTAGCCAGTATTATTTAAGTTTTTATTGTCACTGTAGTTGTACGGGGGTACGTACCTTAGAGCAAATGCCTCTCCTGCCTAGATAGGGCGCTCTCTTAAAATAGCTATTTTTGCAAAAACTGACATCATATTCATTTTTGCGACTCAAATCTGAGCTGCTACAAAGTGCAGTCACACTGCATTTACGAAGTAATGGCATTCAGGAGAAAACCCTTGCCAGAAAGGTCTGAGAAAGAGGAATAGAAGGGTGAGAGTAGGTCCTGTTTGCAAAATGAAACCCTTTTTTGCAAATCTAGGTTGGTATGTCAGACCAGTTCTGACTGAATACTTTCCTCTGTTGGGGCAGGTTGCTTTCTCTGGGGTCTGGTCTTTTCTATATTTAAATTATTCAAATGATGGTTTTGCAAGAATGCTCTATGTGGACCTGGCCTGTGGGCCATCTACGCCAACAACCTGTCTCCAGCAGTGGCCACTGCCACAGCTGATTAAAAGGAAATTGCAAGGACTAAGCCACCAATGATCTCCAATAAAATTTCCTTTTTTAACGGAGTCTCATCTTTAATGAATATTAGCTAAAGTTCTGAAGCTTTGTTGTATTCCCTCCCCTTTCCCAATCCAAAAACCCCTCTAAATTATTACGTTAAGATTAATTGTTATATTATTATGTAAAACCCAGATTCTATTTTACTTACTTTTCATAGTTTCCTTTTGGAGATTAATGCCCAGGCTAACAGTGAAGCCATTAAAATGATTTTTCTTCTGTCTGGTCTTCATTTTGCCCACCAGAAGCCTTTTCCTCTGAACAGTATAGTCTTTTTTCAAGTAAAAAAAAAAAAAAATACTAGTTCTTGCTAAAATTCGGAAGAGTATGTTTGTGTACACTCATCAGTCTGTGATGTGAATACTGAAATACACTAATCTTATTCCTAGGCTCACTTTATAATTTTTCTTTAAACTTGTTTTTTGATGTATAGTGGAGGTGATGATGCATGTCTGATTGATGTTGCGGCATTATGCCGAGGGCCACTTGCCTTACTTGTTTGTGCAGTGAGTAGCAGAAGCCACACAATTGTTGTGTTTCTCAGGAAGCGTAACTGGAAGATCAAAATGGGGTTCACATGAGGCAGCATTAGCCTCCAGATAAAACCATGCCTCCATGTGTTCCTGTTCCCTGATGCTCTGGCACCCATGATTACATAAAAAGAATAAAAAAAAAAAAGGCAGGACTGGGTGTGGGCAGAAAATAGACATGTCTCAAAAGAAATTAGTCTGAGTCTGAACGTGTTATCAACGCACTTAGCAACTGCATAGCCCTCTTTTTGCTATCGTGCTGTTAGGCAATATTGGCAGGACTGGGTTCCCTTGTACTCCCTCTTCAAAATTCAATGCTAGGTTGCTGTGAACAGAAAAAGGCAAAAGGGTGAATATTTCTGCCCAAGGACAGGGCAGATCTCTTTAAATAATGTCTCATTGCTACCTTTGGCTGTTTCATAAGGAGCTCGCTAGTCTGGTGATTTTTTCTTTCATTTTCTCTTGTGAATGATAGGTGGGGTTAACTCAAAATGAGACATAGGTGTGATGCTGCTGCTAGGAACCGAGCTGGGAGATGTTACTTGGCATCCAGAGTTGCTCTGGCACATCTTTACTGGATACTGCTTTACCCCGTGCTCCAGACCTTTGGACTGCTGATGAGTTCAGGGGTGGGGAAGAGGATAGTGCATTTCCGTGAGGATTGCCAGTATTTCAGCAGTCACTGGGGAGAGACAGGAAAGGACCATGAGAATTGGCTTCTGACAGATTTGAACATGAGAAATGATTCAGCAGAGCAGAAGAGCCATACGTACAGTGTCCAGTTAATTTTGATTTTAATTTTCTTAATTTCATAGATAGCAGGTAGGACTGACAATGAAATTTGGACTAGAAATGCCATGTAATAGGTTGATAGCTGGAAACACTTGACCATGTCTGTCGTAAGAGAATTAAATACACTCTGCTGATTCACTTCATTTCTTGCTGGTTCATCTGGCTTGGGCTGAGGGAAGTGGTGCACTTGAGAGTGTCTGGGGAAAGGAATAAGAGTTCAGTATCTTTGAAAGGATAGGAACATGTGCACATAAATGGTTTATTTTTCCCTTGCATGTGTTGGTGTTTCAGAAAGCTGATTATTAAGACAGGAAATGATACCATATGTGCCTGACAAACTGCAGAGTATTTCTGCTGTGGCAGTGGCATGTTTTCAGTCATGGACTGGGATTTCTACTCCCTACCCTATCAGTCTGCTTTTCACACTCTCAGTGAGGGCTCCACATCCATGTTTCTATTTGTAGTCAAAAACTGCAAAGCAAGAGAGCATCCGACCAAATTGTCATGCGTTGGCTCAGCAAGCTACACAGGTGTCACCGGGAGAGGTGTTGCAGCTGTACTTCGTGATTATAAAGGTCAGTCTGCATTTCCACAAATGCTTCTGTTTCCAGAGATGTGGAACTCAATTGTAGAAATCAGTTTGGTCTGCATGGAGGTTTGGCACAGGAGTTCTCAGAACATGGACCTGTTTACTTTAACAAAATGTGCTGAAGGTGCAAGAGTGGGAGTTGTTAAGATAAAAGCCAATGCAGTAAAACCATGTGTGACTGCAGTTATGTATTGGCTTGGCTCACACCGATTGTTTCTACTTTCAAACTGCAGAAAACGAGCTGCAGGGTTTCATTTATGTAGCTAAGGAAAGAGTTTAGCCCAGCTAAGTGAAGAAATTACTTAATAATGTGTCAGAAATGCTGCATCTTTTTTTTCAGTATTTCTCAAGGTTTTCAAAGTTCCCTTTGAAAAATGGATGCAGCTTTTCCTTCCTTTTGTTTTCATTTTTCCACTTACTTTGATTGTGCTTTGTTTCTACCCTGTCTAGCTTGCTTTTCACATTTCCTGTAAAACCAGGAGGGACGTGCTTGGTTTTGTTTAACAACTTAAAAGTTGAGCAGATTGTTAGCTTGCCAACATTTCCTGGTTGGTCTGCAATGGAGATCTACCCATGGACTCACGTTGATGAGGTTGTGGAAACAATGTTTGCTAGTAAATGCCAGCTCCACGGCTGGCGTAGAAAGGACAGCACATGCTTTATGAATACTTTAAAGCACTGTTTTGAACTTTGAGGCTAGTGGATTCAGAAGGGGAGAATGATGGAGAAGAACTAGTTGAGCTTCTGTTTTTTTCTGAGAGTGTTTTACTGTTTCCAGTAGTTGAGAGCAGGCCCTGCCTGGCTTTGGGCAGGGTGGGGGGTCTGTGGCATAAGCATCTCTCCTGGGAAGTGAGTGCAAAGGGGCCACAGTGGAGTCATGTGCCAGCAGCGGGGTTCCCGCAGCGTGCTCCCTGCATGTCACAGAGGCAGGACAGATGGGGTGGTCTCTGTCTCCCTCTGACACTACAGGAGAGATCCAGCTCCCTGGTGGTTTCCTCATCTGCTGGGTCTCGCGCAAGAGGTGGTGAGAAGGGGAGAGGGTGCTGGGTCAGACTGCAAATACAGGGAGACTGAGGCCCAGCGGGAGCAGAACATGGGGAAAAAGCCAATGCCATAAGTCTCCCATCCGAAGCACGGTCTGCCTTTCATGAACTCGTCTTTCAACACTACCATGAGCAGAATTTTTCTTTGGGGCCAACTTGAAGCCTGCTGTAAACAAGTTGCCAAACTTCCAGTTACGTTCCATTTCCTTTCCCCTAGATTGTAATGGTTTTCTGTGGCACACAGAAGCAATTCCTGTGTTTTTCTACGTCATTAAAGACCATTCCTTAAGCCCTTGGTAACTTGGGACTTGGGGTCTGCCGCTGCTTGTCTGTGTGTGGTAGGAACCAGGCCCATGCTAATGATGGCTTTGGTGTTAACTCCCCTGGTATCTGAAGGGCTTTTCTTTTTGTTGACGTTTTTTGTGTCTCGTTTGAAGTAAATGGTCAAGAGTTTGTCTGGTCTTCTTGAGGAGAATTTCTGAGAATAGGAAATGAATTAATCCATTTAGATTTTACCAAAGACTTCTACACTGAGTAGCTTTAAAATATATTTAAAATGTTTATTTAAAATCCAAGTCAAATGATTTTTAACAAACTGTCTCAAGATAGAAGAAACTGACTTTTTGGAGTAACTGTTTTGTTTATTCTTTGTATTGCAGTAGCACCTAAAGAACCCTGTTGTGCTAGATGCGGAACAAACATATAACAGAGATGGTCCCTGCCCATATGAGCTTACAGCCTTCAGCTTAGCCTGTGCCTCGTCCTGCTGGGGGATTACCCAGGCATTCGTTCTGGTTACATGCTTCTGCCACTTTAGCTGGGCTCTCCTGGGGCAATGAGGTCAAACCTGCAAGCTTGATTTCCTCATTATCCCCAACAGAGAAAAGACCAAGTAGGAGGCAAGTTTCAGGGAGCTGAACAACTTGCCCTTTCCCGCTGTACATTTCTCAAACTGATTTTTCACATGCTGTAGATACCAAGCCTGTGGCTGAGCCATGTGGGCTTCCTGAGATCACTGCTGCTCCTTGAAGAGCTGTGGTTTCCTTGTTCCCAGTGTCCTCAGGCAGATAGAGGTGTTTGGATAAAAGGAAGCCTTTTCAGTGGTTTATGGTTTATATTATTTAAAAAAAAAAAAAAAAAGTTTTCTTTTTTGTTTTGCCTCCTCAGTTTTCATTCTCATTTAGTACCTTCCCACAGTTGCTGCTGTATGGGGCAAGGGCGAAGAATATAATAAAAAGCAAACCTGACATCACACATGCACACTGTCAATCATCAAAGTATCAAAAACAAAGCTTGCAAGAGCACAAACTTCTATAAATGTGGAAGGGAAAAAAAAAAACCACAAACAAACAAAAAACCAAACCACAAACAGGACACTGACTAAGCATATCAGGCCCTCTTGTCCCTTTGAGCAGCTTTAAGATAGGGTGGAAGAAACTCCACCCATTTTTTGAGCTTGTCCCTTGGGTCACCATCCCATCCTTTCCCACCTCCTCTTTCAGCTCTCCGGTATACCTGGGAATTGACTATTCTAATTTACAGAGCCTTAGGGATGATCAAGGAATCCTTAACATTGGTTCATGCTTGATCAAGTTACAGGGTCTTAGCGACAAAAGAAGCCTGAAGAGAATTTCTCTAGACCTGCTTGTTCCCTCTCTACTCTCACTCAATGGCATGGATTGGCTTCTACAGGCTGGGAAGGTGATGGGATCATGGAAATGAAGAGGAATGGGCAGCTTCTCTGTCTGTGCTTCGTTTTGGGCAGATTCCATCTGATGTTTGTCCCTCCTGTCCACAAAAGAGCAAGGGAGAGCCATCGTGCTTCATTTGTAGGGGTGTGAAAGAGGTGGGGTATGAGAAGTAAACCCAGAGGAAAAAAAAAAATCTAATTAAGGGTAACAAACATGCAAGTTAGAGAAAGGGAGAGGAGAGGCAAACAAAAGTTGAATTGTGGTTTCCAGTGTGTGCTAGAGGCTAGCTCTGATTGAAGCTGCATGGCTTGTCAATAATGCTGGCAGAGCAGAGCAACTGGCAGTTTGGCATTGTGCTAGCAGAGAGGAAGGACAGCTCTTTCTACTGAGGTGCTTCTAACTGGTTACCCCCCAGAAATAAATAAATAAATATCCTGAAACTGTGTGTGTCTCTGGTGCAGCTCAGCAGAGTTGTCTCTGAACCTCCGGTCAAGGAGACCCTGTTCTTGCCCCACATCTTGCCACAACAAGGGCAATTTCAGGGAACAGCACTTTCAAAAGGCAAGCCAAATGCAGAGTGCTCTGAAACCCAATCCCTCCGCCTGCAAACAAGAAAGCTGGGTTTCTGATTACTTGTTTCTAAATGTTTTGTCACGAACTTCCTTTTGAGATGGAAAGGATGTAAAATAATGGGATGAGTGCTCCCTGGCCCAAGCCCAATATCCAGAATCTCTGCTTGGAGCTCTCAAGGAAGAAGGGCTTCCTCAAAGAAGTCTCCTGTCCACAGCCTACGATACAGCATGCATCTCTGGGAGAGGCACAAGCTGCTACTGATGTGCTTTGAGGTTACAATACACAGCCCCCTGTAGTTAAGGAAGAAAAAAAAAAAATTCTTTACCACCTAGAGGTGGGTCTAGATGAAATCATCTGAGTCCCACATACCCAAGAAGTCTGGGGGAGCTTGGATGTGGACTTCTGTGACCTGTTACAGGGACAGGCTTAAACAGGTGCTATTTGGATGTGAATCCAAATCCCACAGATTTTTGGCTGCCAGTTGGCTGGGAGCCTTTATTCTATCTCTAATTCCACAAAAGTAAAAGAAACAAAAAACAATAAAGTAAAAGGTGCTTTTAAAATATCATGAGGAAAGAAACTGCCATGAAAATAAATAGCTAAAATAACAAAGTTAACATTTCTGGTGTCACAGCAACTCTGAAATTCAAGTAGTGTGCACATGCCTACAGCACTTTCTCACAGCCACTATTAGCATGGCCTGAGGTTCAGAGCTCAGATTGTGTCCCGTTGTTCACTGAAACAACCGACTCCTCCCTGGTGCTGGAATGGATTTAGAGAGAAGGGGAGAGGAAAGATGGATGCAGTCTCTGCTGATAATCAGGTCTTTACTGTGCCCACCTGATGCCACGCTTTAGCGGGACAAAGACATAAAGTTCCCTAATTTCTGTCCCCATTTGTCATGCCTGAGGTATAATGGCCACGCTTCAGAGTTGGAAAGGGTATTGCTTCAAATAGTCCCCCATCCGCCTAGGTAGAGGGAGCTGGTCCACGTTGGCTGTAGACTTGTTAATCCGTAGCCGACACAGGTGCTGTAGACTGGGGATGTTGTCTTTGCGGCTGAGCGGCCGGATGAGTTTCAAGTGTACTGCAGCTGCTGCCATCTCTTTTTGCATGGGCGGTAGGGGAGATGGAGGCGGGTAAGGAGCCTCATTCTTGCTTTCCATTGTGCAGGACATGACATAATGCTGGATAAGACTGACCACATCTGGGAAGGCCAGGATGCGAGGTTTGGACAAGTAGTTTGAGTCTAGCCGGAACTTGCTGTCAGTGTATTCGATGCGCACGTTGGTGGGACCTCGATTTGTCTTGACAGAGAGTGTGAACAGGTAGCTGGGGTGGGTGCTGTCCCGTACCAGGAAGGTGCCCTCAGGCATCTTTTGGAGATGCTGCTTGGCCTCACTGGCAGTGATAGATCCCCAGTACCAGCCTGGAAAAGCATCCCAGAAAGAATGTATTAAAGGACTGGCAGTGTATTTAGAGAAGCCTCGAAGCCTACTGAGTTCAGGGCCTGGGAAGTAACCAAGCCCAGGCTTCAGAAGACCTTCAGAAATTAAGACCGTGTCAAGTTCTAGGGGTTTCCTACTTGTGCTTATCATTGCTGTGCTGGGGCTTGGGACAAGGATGACTACTTTTGCAGCTACTGCAGTTTACAGAGAAAGAGGGGCCTTTTTGCAGTTCTTTCACCTGATTCAGTTACAAAAGACAAAACTTTTGCTTACAATAGTAATAAATTACTTCATGGTACAAGTTTGTAGAGACTGCAAATACACTTGCTGCATCCACAAGTCAGCCACGGCTGTAACAGAACCAGGTTCCTATCTGAAGTGGGATCAGGAGATTCTTCCTAGAGCTCAGGTTGCAGAGTTGGTTCCCTGCTCCCTGTAGCCTTCTGACCCTGTGAATTTGTGAGTTGAGCCTTACCAGATTCTCGCAGGTAGGTGAAGGTTTTTGCAATGCAGAGAAGGTCTTCTTCGGGGTCTCGTGTCTGAGGTGGGTTGCTGTCTGGAACTGGTGCAGCAAAGGCAGGCGCAGACTCCTCCTGGAAGGTCATAACTGGGAGAGGCTGCATGATCGGCTCTGACAGATCCACTGCAATGCCCCTGAGTGACAGTCTCCTGATCTTCTCCTCCGCCAGCAAAGGATGAGGTCTGAAATGAAGGGCATACTTAGCTATTTTTCCTTGTCTTGCAATAGGTTGCAACGTCTGTTCAGTGCATGCTACATTGTACATATTATATTTCATAAACAGGCCCTTGATATGATTATGTTTCAAACAGAGAGAGGCAAGAGAGGAAAAATTACACAGCTAAAGATGAGCCCTTAGAAATACGGAGAGAGAGTTGACCTCTTTCACCTTGGAAAAGGTGGTCTATCTTACAATTTAGGTTGATTTGAAACCTGATATTTTTAGATGTTCCCTTAAATACGTAGTTTCAGAGGCAATAAGGTTCATAGCAGCATTACAGCTTCACTTACATCATTGCAATGTTGGAGCATTTCTTTTTCTGCCAATGGATTTGTTAGTCATTTACTGTAATATATTAGAAGTAGAATGGGGAATAACTTGAGTTTTCTCCTACCCTTTTCCTGGTCAAGGTTGACCTGATCCTAAATGTGTCTGTTAGAACTCAGGGTGAGCTGATCTTCTAGTAGAATAATGAGAATTCCCATTTTAGCGAAGCCTCTGCACTACACAAACCCTAGCATTCGATGGCACAAAGGACATCTCGCTGCGACTCTAATCCCTGCAGGATTACAGCAGTAGGAGTTTCTGCCCGGACTGGGCTGCTACGAACATTAATCCCTCTGTGGCCTAAAGAGAGCGTTAGTGTAGCCATTCAGCATCTAAGTGCCATTTCAAAAAGCCTGGAGCTCTCATGGACCACGGGTGCTCTTTCTCTGCAGCACGGAGATTCCTAAAGGAAGGCAGATCGCCGGGGGGGAGGGGGGGGAAGGAGGATGGATGTTGGGGGCCAGGGAAGGCTTTATTCCCAGGCAAACTCCTGAGCAAAAACATTAGTTTCTGTCTTTACTTCTAGGCTCTTTGCCTTTGTGTGCCCTGTGCTGCTGCACGTCTTGTGTTGTATCTCCCCCATGCAGTCACTTGCTTGAGACGTTCTTTCAGACACTTATAACATAGAAGATGGCAGTTTCCAAAGAAACACAACAGAGTCCTCAACATGAGACCATCACAGCACCATTGCTGATGGTGATTGCAAAGGCAGCAGCCACCTCCTCCCACACCACTGAAGAGAGAAGTGGAAGGAGACTCTGAAGTCATAAGCACTTCCCTTCCAGTCTTCCTCTTTCTCTGTGTTTTATGTAAACAGTGACACTTTAGGTACATCCATAAATGTGTTGTGAGCTGATCTGCACCTGATCATAGCTGCACTCCACCTTCTCAAACTGCTGAGTCCCAGCTATGGGACGGGGAGCAGGAAGAAGGGAAGTGGGAGAAAAATAATTTAGAGAGAACCTGAAAATGACTTGACAGTGATTTGTGAGCAAAAGCCACAATTGGTCCCATGACTCTGCATTTCTAATAAAACCACGTAGGTTTGGAGTAAGGGTTTTGTAAAACCACTGGTAAAATTGAATCTATGGAAGTGCTTCTTGTCCACGCAAGATGGTAAAATCCCACCATTCTGGTGGTATTTAGAAAAGAATGTTCTTCCGTTTTCCATATGTCAAATCACATTTCAGAAAACAGGTTATCTCCTTAAAAAAGTGATTGCTGTCCCTTAGTCTTCACCAGGCACAGTTGATCACAGGAACTGCATTTTCAGTGTCTTTCAGAGAACAGTGGACGGATCAGAATACACTCTTACATCTTGAAATTGCTGTTGGGAAGCCTCTGAGTTCTCTTTTAAGTCCCACCTAAGCTACATTTGTAGGTGTTGAGGGCTGCAGCTTTGAAGATACTTGGATGTCTCCCTCTTAATGTCAAGGTTCACAAAAGTCTAGCTACCTGCCTTCTTGGGGAAAGGAGATTCCTGATTCTCCATTTCTCCCCTTTTTGAGCAAGGAGGACTATAAACCAGATCCTTTCCCGTACTGAATCTAATACAACAGTTTGTGCTGTGCAAAAAGGGTGTAACACAGTACTTGGCAGAGCATTCTTATACCGACTGTTCACTGAGCTGAAAATGACTGTGACCAGTGCTAAGTAAATGTTAAGTAAATCAGTCCTGCACCGCACGCTGCCCACTTGCTTCCCAGAACCTGAAGACCAAATTCCAAATCTCTCTCAACTTACTTTCTCCTTGAAAATCTTTCTGGCCTACCCTTTTGGAAAGGTTTAGAACACAAAGAAAACTTTTCTTAGCAAAAAACTAGTCCTAGCCTTACTTTCTCCTTGAAAATCTTTCTGGCCTACCCTTTTGGAAAGGTTTAGAACACAAAGATTTTTTTTTTTTTTTTCTTTTTTTCTTTTTATATACCTATTTTGGAGAGGAAATTAGGAAGAGACTGGGAAGGAAGGGAGAAATAGCAAAGCTTTGCAGGAAAAGTACTCCCATTTCATTGCAGAAAGTTGTTCATTTCAAGGGCTGTACCAGTTCACAGCTCAGTGCTCCAACAGACACATCAACAGTGCGAATTTGACAGTAGGTTTCTTTCATAGAAAGAAGAGCCCATGTGCTCGAGATGAGGTTCCCACTGTGCTCACTCTCTGCTACCTTAGACTTTCTGCCACCTGAAGCTGAAGGAGCCCAAACCCCATGTAGTCACTGTGGAAATGCTTCCACCACAGCCAGAGAAGGGCCATGCTCGTACTCTTCCTATTTTCCTTCTATATACCTGCCTTATGCTCCTCTCAACGATACTACACTAGCAGCCAAAAAAAAAAAAAGTCCTGGTGCAGCTGTAGCCTCAAAGGAGCACGGTGGAACAGAGGAGAGGGATTAGAAATTCTCAGAGACCAGGAGGTGCTGATGTCCTAAATAACTTTGTACATAGGTTGA
Source organism: Podiceps cristatus (assembly GCA_000699545.1). NCBI lineage: Eukaryota > Metazoa > Chordata > Aves > Podicipediformes > Podicipedidae > Podiceps > Podiceps cristatus. The sequence goes on along the minus strand of JMFS01057155.1, from coordinate 2,466 downwards.
AGAAAAAGCTGCTGTGACCAAACAGAGCAGCTCCAAGCAGAGGAAAGGGAGAGCAGAGGGATCAGCGAGCAATGGCAGGCTACAACTTTTAATGCAAATACATTTTGCAAGAGGGATAAGAAGAGTTTGTTAGGATTAAGGACATGTTGAAAAAAGTATGCTGACATGAGAAGTTAGCCCTTTAATGGGGCAAAGCATTTGAAAATAGCTAGTGCTTGTAAGAAAAAAGAAAGTAGAGGAGACACATGGAGGATCAGAACTGAACGGAGTCAAGTATTAGTACAACAGCTGCAATGAGGAAGGAAACAAATACGTACAATTGGGCATGTCTAGCTGGTAGTCTGTGGAGTCTTGAGAGAAAGAGCAAATGAACTTCCCTGTGCTTTGGCAATTAGTGTTTCAAAAGGCCTTGGAAAGCCAAGAAAGTTCAAGAGAATCAGATATGTCTGGTATCATTTAGTGTTAGCTTTGCAGTTACTCCGCTGATAAGCTAAACTTTGTAACCCAGTACAAATAGTACAAGAAAGTGTGCAAGCTCATCTCCTTTCCTTCAGCCACGTCCCAAGACTCCCATGGGAGCTTGGTCTGAATAGGAGGGACAGTATGGAGTCCAGGATATATGAAATCCCAGAGGATAACAAAAAATGAGCAATAAATGGTCATTAAAAAAAGATATTAAGAGACAACCATCTACACGTCTGGCTACATAACAAGTTCTTAGTGGGTGAAGGGAAGCAGTAGCTCTGGTATGTTAGCCCTGGAGAAAAGCTTCAGATAAGGGTTTCACAAAGCCTAAATTGAAAAATTAATTCCCTTTGCCATGGCTATAGGAACTGTAGCAGTAGACTGAGAACGAGTGTGAAAACCCCACTTGAGTAGTAGGAAAGTATTGGTAAGCATGAGCTCTGCTTGTCTGTGGAACAGATTTGGGGGAAAATGGCAGGAAAATCCCCACGCTTTAGTCATTTAAAGCAGACAAGGCAAACGCATTGCCTCTGCGGAAAATCCGCGGTGTGCAGGAGGAATAGGTAATACTGACATTACGGCTCAGGCTGAAGCAAATGCCGAGACTTTCCAAATAAGCAGCATGTGTCAAAATGCTGAGTGATTCCTGCAGACCGGGTATTTACGCACACTGAGGACCTGAGCTGATCAGACACTGAAATGCCAACACACCAGTACCAGTAACTGGTACCAGAGAAGGGACTTGGATGTTACTGGTTTTACTGAACAAAGGTGGTGTAACTGTATATGTGCCCCCCATGGCTTTCATTCTACAGAATGCTGGGTATGGCTAAGTTTGTATATATGTACATACCCATCTCACCCATAAAAGCATTAGAAAAAGGAAATTATGTGTTTAGCACAAATATTTACTTAGAAATAGACAAGAACATCTGAACTCTGGGAAGTTTTTCTCTGTAAGCAGTTTGTTGCCACAGAGACATTAGAAAACACCGATGGTCTGGGGCTGGTGTCCCCACTGGTGCTGCACACACACCACCGAACAACCCACGCCGAGTCTTTACTCATTTTTACTCCCCCAAAGACTTAGAATACCATGTAGTTTTTTAGCAATAGAAAGTGTGGCAATCAGGAATACCCTATGGCCCCACGATTTTGGCCATGGAATCTAAAAAGCAGAAACATAGGATGCACATGCAGAACTTAGCACTCCGCGAGCTTAAGTTATTCCCATTCCATCACAGTCACACATGGCAACTCACTCCAGCCGAAAAATGGTTACCATTAATTACCATGATCAAACCACGGCTTTTAAAAGAAGGCTGCAAAGTATCTTACCCCTGAACACAGAGGATCATGTCACTCCTGGACCAAGGGAAAAGCATTAAGTCTTGAAGAAGGTGGGAAATGCTCTCTCCTTTCCTCTTCTCTTCTCCTTTTTCTTCGCTTCCCAGAAGCAGCAAGCTAGTTCCAGCCTCTAGTCAGGGGATCGCGGCAGAAGGCTGGAGAGTCCCGACAAACCCCTCTGCGGTAGGTTGTGTTTCAGACCCAGAAAAAGCCCAAGAGAACGCGAATCAGGCTGTCCGAGACTTTGTGGATTGTATAACAACTTTGGCCAGGAAAATGTGTGCACTCTCGGTGCTTTAGAAAATAAACGTGTTCTTGTTCTGCTTTTCAGAAAGCAACAAAAAAGTTTTAAAAATAACCAGAGAAAAGGGAAATTACATGTACTTAAAGAGGAACTAATCTTCCTTCAGAACAATTTTTTAGAAAAAAACAGAGTATTCTGAAATAATAATAAATAGGTACCAATAAATAATATCTCCCCAAGTGCTCGGGGGAACAGAGCCGGCAGAGCAGCAACCTGCCTTTCCACTGACTCCAGAAGTAATGAAGCTCCGAGAACAAAACCCAGCCTACTAAGTAATCTTTTGTTTGCCCCTTTTAATCTGTTCCAGGAAGTGCGGGATTCCTGGAATCGTATTGTATTCACATCACTCT
>JMFS01057154.1:0-20221 GCA_000699545.1 Podiceps cristatus | reverse complement strand
CACCCCCCCGCTGCTTCGGCGCCGCGGGCCTGTGGCCCCGGCCTCCCTGCCCCGCACTCTCCCGGAGTCGTTAGCTAGCGCCATCCTCTGCTGCCCTCGCTCTGGCTTGGCTTGTTGCTTGATCGAAGCCACTTCCTAGATAAAAACGGTTAGCCGTCTCGTACAACCCTCAGCACACTAGAGACATGCAGGAAATTATTAGTTTTAGCCGATTGAATAAACAGTGTTAACCAGTTTCTGGTTTATAGCAGGATGGGCCTGGGAGAGAAGAGGGATGTTTGAAAATGGCTATTGTCAAATTCCTGCTTGGGGAAGAGTTTTCTTCTTTTTTCCTCTCACCTACTCAATGTTAAAAAGGGAATTTCTTGACTGATAAGGGGTTTTACTGTGTCTTTTTTTCATGTCCTCCTCCCATTGAGTGGTTCCGAGTGGCTCCCAATCAGACCTTGTTAATTATAGCAGCCACATTTCCCCAGAGCGGGGTTGGCAGTGTGCTCCTCCCCTGTGGAAACGGAACCCCAGGTGCTGCGGGCCCTCAAACACCTCTCACAGCAGCTGTTCCCCTGCCTCGCCTGTCTCCTTGGAAGGTCTTGCCTTCTCTGCTCTCAAAACGGCTTTCTGGTGGAAAGGGTGTTTGCTAAAAACTTGATTTCTTAAGAAATGGCACACTCTTGCTCAGGTGAGGGGCAGGTGGCAGTGCTTAGGCTTGGTCGGGCTGTGGGGCCTGTACTGCCTTCAGCCGCTGACATGTTTCCAGTGAGTTCTGTTCTACTTCTGTTTCTGCCCGGCAGCAAGGGGAAAAAAGCGTGTGAGAGGGGAGGAAGAGCAAAAACACCATGTGAGAAGTCTCTCTCAGTGCGAAGGTCGGGCCTGTTTCAGCTGGTAATCCGAGTCTCCCTTGGCTGCAGGCAAGCAGGTTTCTGCGGTCCATTGGTCTCGGGGACGGGGGCGGAGATCTTGCTGTGGGTGGCAGCCCTGGCTGTGAGAAGAGCTCATCCCAGAGCAGAATTGAAACCACAGTTACTTTCAAACTGCAGTATTTTTTTAGGTATGTCAGCATATTGAAGCAGTGCTGAAATGTTGTGGGGTTTTTGTTTGTTGTTGTTGTTTGGTTTTTTTTTGGGGGGTTTGGGGGGCAGGGGTTGGTTTGTGTTTTGTTTGGGTTTTTTTTGGCGTGGGAGTTTTTGTGGTTTTTTAGGGGTTTTTTAGAGTCTGATTAGACTGCCTTAGGGACTGATAGGGACCATGTTTTAATAAATTGATGCTCTTAAATGCGTTACTGGAAGTCTAATTTCTGATACAATAATTGCAGACTCCTAACTTGAACTTTCAACCAACACAGTGTAGCAGAAGCTTGTGAAATTCTCTTTCTTATAGTCACTACATAATTTCATTCTTTTTTCAATATTGAAGAGGGTTTTGTAGTAATCACTGAAGAAAAATGATTCAGTATGTTTAGGGTTAAAAAAGTGTCTTAACAGGTCAATACATCTGTTCCTTTAAAAAAAAGTCTCCATTTTTGAGACATCATAAATATGTAAATGAAGGCTCTTTAATTACTGCCTAGGGCTATAAACTCGCATGCTAGAGGGGAGGGAAGAAGGCAGGCAAAGAATAATTCACATGATGGGTTATTGGGGGGTTTTTTTGGGTTGGGTTGTGGGTTTTTTTGAGAGAGAGTGAGAGAGATTGGATATTTACCTTAGAAAAGACAGCAGAAGAATGAGGCTTTTTATTGCTGAATTACCAGAAGGTGCTGGGAATACTTATTTTTTTGTTTATCCTTTTGGATGGAGTTAGCATATAAAGCAGTACTGTACGATGTTTCTGGTTAATGTTTGCTTCAAACAGAGGGGATTTGTAATGAAGCACTGGATAAAATTCCCTTCTCTATCCCACTCTGCCAGTACCCTTAATCCTGATGAGCAACATCCCCCGCTGCCTGGCGAGCTGCTCACAGTGCCTGAATCTTAGCATGGCTTCTGATGTGGGTACACCAGAGGCTAGCAAGGGAACGTGCAAAGTCATTTTCACTTCTGACCTGAGAAGTGCTCTGCACTTGACTGAATAGAAGTCTGCTCTTATTTGGCCCTGCCAGCCTTTTTGTATCTTAAGCACCATTATTTTTAAGTAAGGTAGTGTTGCTGCTACTTTTTAAAACAGTGTGGGATTGACAGAAAGGGCATCTTTTAAAATTTCAGAATGTGAATGTGCATATGGAGAACTAGACCAGCATACAGCAGTACCTGTGTAGTAGGCACAGTTACTGGAAATTTAATTCTGCTGGTATTTTTTCCAGGCAAAACAGTCGGGTATCAAAATGGTTATTCCGCCTTAGTAAAACTTCAGATCCATATGATAATTTTCACTTTCCATGTTTAATCTTTTAATTCTTGCTGAGGCTTATGGAAGAATAATTTTCAGATAGTAATGATGATTTCACACTAATGAGGTCCACATTTTTTATAGTGGAAATGATGTAGAGCCAGTATGCTTGCTGAAAAAAAATAATTCTATTTGATGCTCTTATGATGTGTCTAAGAGAAAGGTAAAAATGAGTCTTGGGGCGGTTAGGCAGGATATTTCAAGTACAAAGTGTTAATGTCATTGTATGTGGTAAGGTTTTGTATGTACAACTTTGGCTGTTTGGTTCCTGCAACAAATGCTTACTTGTGGACTGAGGGGTCTCTCCTGACCAGGGCTGGTGAAAACGGCAAGCTGCCAGTGGTAAAGGGCTGATGGGTGTCTGTCCATGCAGGGAGGTGGACGGAGCCTGGCAGAGCAAAGGCTGTTTTACCCAGAGAGCACTAGTGACGTGAGAACAAGTGGAGTTGAGGATGGAAGTGAAAATACTTCTAGGGGAAGGGTGAGAGTCAGAGAGCACTTTTCAGTGGGAGCCTTTGGGTGTTAAAAGTGGAACTGTTTCTGAGACTGAATTTGACCAGTTTCCAACACAAATTGTATAGCATACCTGTGTAGGGGAGCAGGAGACTGCGCTCCCAGTCCTGTCCCCAAGAGCCCTGTCAGGCTCCTGCTTGGTTGTGCAAGTTAGTTCTGTGTGCTCTGCCCTCTGCTTTTCCAAACAGACTTTGAGAAGCTAGGCTGTGTGGGAGAAATGGCAGTTTGGGCAAGTACGGTAGTAAGCTGTGGTTCAGGTAGCGGACTGCAACCTTCCATTTTTGTTTACAGTTAACTGGAAGGCAGAGAATTAGGGTGGTATTATATGTACAGTTCACAAAGCACCACGCAGGATAGTTTGTTGGCATGAGTGACAGTACACGAATACAAGTCGTTGTCATTATCTCTGTAAAATCTCTCTTCAGTCTCCCAGCCCTGGCATATATTGCCAGTAACACCAGAGGCAGCACCTGATGCTACTAGCCACGAGTCTAAGTGCTGGCATATCTGGCTTCACTTAAGAATTGTGTTTTCTGGCAGTATAGAGTATATATCTGTTGCTTGGGATAGATACTCTTTTCAGTCTGGTTCCCAGTTTCTCTATGTGTCTGTGTGGCACTGAGGAGGTTAACTAGGTAATGCCAAAATAGTCAAAAAATGTGTTACAAAGTCAACCAGAAATACAGTATTTTGCTTACTGGTTCCGTAAGCAAAAATGTTCCGACTTTCTTTTTTTAAAGTAATTTTTTAAAAAGTCTTTTAAAAAAAGAAAAAAAAAAAAGTACCTCAGTTTGCATTTCTTCCAATATTTCAACAAAAATCTATGTGCGTGTATACATTTGTATTCATTTTCAGCATGCCCTTCTCCATCTGTCCTGTTGTTCAATTAAAATGCAGATAATGTGTCCCAGCTTGTAAGATGGATCACTGCTGAAGTGGTATCACGTCTGGGCTAGCTTACCTCTTGATAAATACCTCTGCTGTCCACTGAGAGATTAAACTTCATGACTACTGAGGTCTGTTTGTGGGTCTTACAGACAGATAAGACTGTGTTACTTGCTTTTTAATAAAATATATCAATTTACATTTGCTAAAGGACCTTTGGATGTCATCTGCTCTTGAGAAGGTGGCAGTGGCATAATCAAATGATAATACTTGTATGTGAAACAAGCTTTTCCATTTCATAAGTATTATAATTTATTGACAGGAGTGCTTTATTGAACCCTCTTGTGTCTAGAGCATGGAGATGAGGAGCTTGAGCTGCTGTTATAAGACCTTATTTAGCTGTCTAGCAGAAAAGATTTCTTTCCCTGAGTTTAATCTGGCAGGAGCCATAGAAGAACATTATCACTAGGTACAGAAATCTCCGGCAGCTTGGGTGTGTGGGATGCACGCGTATGCTGTGGTTTGGAGTCTGTCTTGCCGTGACAGCTGCGCAGTCAGGGTTCCCACCACGAGGAATGCTCTTCGCCTTCTGGGAGCTGAGTACAGGCAGTGCTGGACTTGTAGAGGTGCTTTAACTGAAGAGGTGCTGAGTCGTGTAGAAGGAGTGGTGAGCAGCCAGCTTCTCTAACTGAACAACTATCTGAAAAATTCATTGTCTCTTACATGTATGTAGCGAGTGGAAAAGAATTTTGTTGTGGACAGCTTGCTGAATAACAAACTGGTGCCACTGAAGGGTTCATGAGGGAGAGCTTTCTGTGTGAGTCTGGGACTTTGCTTGTGCTAGTATGAACTTCTATATAAATACAGCATTTGGCTATTTATTTCTGAATCCTTGCCCACTCCCCGTTCATGAACTTGAGGATGTAATTTCTTAGACTGTACTGCTGTATCACAGTAAAAGGATGGGGAATTTGTAGGCAAAGACTGTTTTCATATTCCAGTGCACAGTATCTATGGTTTCATTTCCATTTTAGATGCCATGAAAGTGATTGAAACATTAGACTATACATATGTATGTGATAAAGATCTCTCTGCTCCTGAGAAGTGAATTCTAGAAATAAGCACTTAAAACTGCTCAGCTTATTAAGTACAGGCTGAAGTCTCATGCAGTTCTGCTTAAAACATAAATAAGTAGAAGTCACAGTGCAAACTGTTTGGTAATATGAATTATGGAGTGAAAATGTTGATTAGTTGTTGGTTTCTGTCTTTATGATCTGCTGTTCTGACACTATAGGAAAACTATAAGGCAAGTCCAGAGAGAGGGAGCAGGTGGAAGGGGCCCAATGAAATTCAAACCATGACTACACCAGGAAGCTTGCTTACGCTTACTTGTGCTTTTAGTGTCTTGCCTTTGGTCCAAGTTTGAGCGGCATTTTGGCCATTCCTGCCTTTCAGATCAGAGCTGATTGTGCTATTGCTAACCCCTTACCCCAGTCTGAACACAGGGGTAAGGGAGAGGTAGATGGTGAATTCATCATGATGTGTGCATGCTGATTTAGCACCTACCATTTCCCACTCTTGCAGGCGTTGTTCTTTATTCCAGACACATACCATTATCTTGACAACGAGCTGCTTATGTGTAATTGTGGAGTATGATGTAAAGCATGGCTCTGAAAAGGAGTTAACAAACACATGGAGCAAGGCTTGTCTTGATAGCCCCACTGTGTACCAAGCTCTATCCACAACATACCACCCATGTTCTTCATGCTGAGTTGGGCTTAGGGGACGGTGGGTTTGCTCTTTAGATCATCGTAACTTGTTGCCAGTTTTCATTTGATGATTTTATACGACTGTAACAACATGAATTAAAACACCGTGCTGAGCCTTCATTTATATTTTATAGACTTTTTTTTTAAGTCATAGGGAAGTTTTAATTTGGTTTGTTTGTTAGAGATGGGCCTAGAGAGCGCAGGATGTGTTTTTCCAGAAGTAACAAGTAGTTTGTTCTGCTATGGATACCTTTAAGAGCTCATTTTTTTCTAGAAGGCAGGAACTGCTCAGCCCTTTGGTCTGAACATCAGGCCTCTTCCATATATGCTGGGTTGTACATCTGGAATTGTTAGTCATTCTGCAAGTTGTTGTTGAGTTTGTGAATCCCAGTCACTCACTGTCATCTCAGCCATTTCAAGGGCTCGTTAAATATATCTGCTAGTTGGAGGAGAGTCCAAAGTATACCTGTTGCTTTTATTTTCAATACAGAAATCCAGAGCCTTTGTAACACACATTTTGTTATTTTGGGCCATATAATATTCTGCCACATCTCATTCAGTATTTATGGGAGGTATGTTCTTTTAAAGGAAGATTAAGAAGAATCTCCATGCCCCATGCCCTTGTCTTTACAAAAGCCAGGCTGTCCTTGTTATTTGGATTATTATTATTTTATCTCACAGTGTGCTCAGGGTTTTTTTGCAAGTGGCTGTTCCTGATTGTTTTGGTGACAGAAGCGCACAGACTGTGCTCAGTGATCTTTACTGTCTTTTTTGTCTTGCAGATCGAGGGATTTTAATGGCTTTCAGGTAGAAGCCAAGTGGAGACAATCAAAATGAATTCTATGGACAGGCACATACAGCAGACCAATGACCGGCTGCAGTGCATAAAACAGGTAAGCTGAAGGTGGAGATCATTGCTGCTAGAGGAGCACTGCATACTGTGTGGTTGTGCATTATGGTTGCTTGTTGCTTAATGAATATCCCTACCTTTTAGAGGGCAGGAGAGTGGTAGGAATGAGATAGTGTAACCTCATTAAAGGGAAGAATATCTGTTGTAAGAGCTGATGTGTAAACCTCAAAAGCCAGACTTTCAACTTTCTAAGAAATCTTCAGCCTGGGGATTCAACAAATCTGTCTCAGCTGAAAGCAGAGTGGTGCTAGTCCTGCCAGCTCTGCTCTGAAGGTGTCACTGTGGGCAGCCATCATACCTGTGCTCTGAGCACAGTAATACAAAATTCCAACGAGCCGGTTTTGATTCTGATCCAGTACCCAACCTGAGACCTGCACTTCCTGAAAACTTGAACTCGGATGGTTGGCATGCCTCCAAGTGCTCTGGTTATAATCAGTTTGCACAGAGAAGTAAAAACTTCCATTTGCAGGGTAAAATTTTCAGAAGCATCTGTTTATGAAGATGAAGAGCCTTTATAATTTACTGAAGGGCAGTGGGATCTAAGTCTTATATACAGATTTTTTTCCCACTGTAACTGTGCTTTCATTGCTTTTATAACCAAGTGAAAATACAAAGGCAAGGATGGAATGAGTAAATGCAATCTTTCCCTGTTTCACCCACCAGCTTTGCTCCCTGGTGTTGCAGGCAGCATGTATCCTTCCCTCACATACATTCTTCTCCGCATGCAAGAATCCTTACAGAAAATTAATAGCAATGGTCCTCTGTGTAGAGGAGGGGAGCAAGAGAATGGTTTCTCATGTTGATGTTTCCCAGTTTTATCGCTAAACCAATGCATGCAACAAACAGGTGCATAAATGTAAACAACACACAGGTATTTTGAAGGTTGGTTATCCCAGGTGGATCCATGAGATGACCTCCAAAGTTAATCTCTGCAGAATTGCTTAAAATTTATTGAATTATATTGGAAAAACAGAGAGACATCATTCTGTGAAATAATGTTCCCAAACAATTTTTCCCTGTTGTCTGAACAATTTTCTGTCAGTTCAGGCCACAGCGTGTTTAGAGGCCAGAGTCCTGCTGTTTTAGTTTTGTATTTGTATTACTATGTTAAAAACCTACATGCCTACTTTTGCTGTGGACGTGCACATTGCTTCTTGAAGGTCAGCATTTCTCTGTTTGTAGATTTCTTTGTGTTGCAGACACCAGCACCCTAAATCAAAGGAACCAATAAACAAAAAGCATAGGGATGGTACTGGATCGGTCTAGATTTTTAAACTGATTTTATTTTCTTGTATCTAAAACTTCTTCAAGAGGGGCAGCAGCGGGGAAGGTGCTAATCTCTGGTGACCAGGGATAGGACACAAGGAAACGGAATGAAGCTGTGTCAGGGGAAGTTCAGAGGGGACATTAGGAAAAGATTCTTCACAGAGATGGTGTCACTGGAACAGGCTTCCCAGGGAAGTGGTCATGGCACCAAGCCTGTCAGAGTTCAGGGAGCTTCTGGATGATGCTCTTAGTCATATGGTTTAGATTTAGGTAGTCCTTGTGAGGAGCAGGGAGTTGGACTTGATCCTTATGAGTCCCTTCTAACGAGATATTCTACGATTATCTGTTTTTGTTCTCTTAGTTTTAGCAGTCTCCATCATAATGTTTTGTCATGTTTTCCTAGATGTTAGTAGAAGTTTGTATTTTCTAGAATGTATTGTAATGCAAAGAACAGAAAATGTGTGTTTATTTGTAAGTCTAGCCATGGAGATGCTTTGGAGGATATAAACAAAATATATATTTATACCTAAACCAGCTGATGTTTCTCTCCATGTTTCCTTTATAAGAGAGGATTTCAGAATAAGTCAAACAAAGCTAGTTTGTAGGTCAAGGAGCAGAAATAGGAATCTGTACCTGCAGTATTGCTGGTCATAATCCAGCCTTGGTCTGTGGTGGCTCACTCTCTCTTTCATTGCTCTGTGGTGAAAATTAATGCATCTCATGGCCCTTTAGAGGCCTGAGGGAAATATGAATTTTGGGATTTCATCCCAGTTTCTTATGAACAACTGTCTGGTTCAGAAAAAAAAATGCCCTTGACTGGCACAAATTGGTGTCCTTTTTGGCTGTCCTAGCCTACAAGATGAAGAATTGACTTCCAGTACAATTTAACCTTCCAGCTGTAAGAACAGACCTTTAGATCAAGTGGAGACAAATGTAAGATGCTGCTCAGTTCCTTTTTCTAGAGCTGTCAGTTTCTGTAAATACAGAGTTTGTATTATTTTAATTAGATAAAAGAATACCAAATTACACTTCTTAAACTATTAAAGAGATTTTTGCCTATGTAATGGGTACTCTGTCAGTTAAACCATAGCTTCGTTTATCCATAGTGCTGGCTTACATATGCAGCTAGGGTTTTTCTTCAGCAATGAATGCTGACGGGAAGGGAAGAAGGTCAGATTTCCCAGCATTCATGGAGCATTCAAGGTTTTGTTTGATCCTATCTGGAAGAAAGCTCAAGGTTTTCTGTGGGCAGGGGCATGCTTGCATAGTTGCTCTGTTCTGTCAGATGGCACAGGATGCCTGATGAGGAGGTATCCTGCTTGGGCATGCTTGTGAATTCGTGGTGCCCGTGTTCCATGTAGGCATGCATAAGAGCATAGGGATGCTTTTGTCTTCAGCTCATGAAAAAGTGTAATTGACTAAGACAGTTTCTGAACACCAAAAATATATAGCGGAAAGCTTCTTTTGTGAAAGTGGCAACACTTGTAGTTTTGTTGGAGAGGAATGGCTGGGGGTTTTGTTGTTGTTGAACTCAGCATAGAGACTGATCTTTGCTTTTTCTTAGTTCCGAAATCTTGTGCTGTTACCTTTGCCATAGTTGCGAAAGAGACAGAAGCCAACTAGCTGTTTGGGGGAGACTTGCCCGTCAAAGGGTTATAGATTTCCAGCTTGGGGACATTTACCTTGTTCTTTGAGACAAGTCATTAGCTGGCAAAGTTAATGTATCATAAAGAGTATTTCCAGTTTACTCATAGAGAATTGGACCGCATGCTGTTACATGCACATTGATTTTGGGAGCAAAGCAGTACCTTGCATGGCCATACCAATATATCTTCACTGATTTTGGGGATTAACTACAGGGTCAGAGAAAAATCTGCCTGTTTTTTCTCCCCAGTCACCAGTCTTTCTTCCCAGCCTGTGAACAAGCAGTACTGCTGTTTTCCCAGAAATGTGCACTTTCGGGGTGGTTAACACAGCAGTGGCATGGAAGGTGCACTGCAACAGGGGAGGAAAACTGTCCTCCCTTGGCACCCAGCATCTGCATGTGTTACAACCTTGCTGGCAGCCAGACCGAGAGCTGTCTGCCACCTTCCTTGCCCCTTATCCCAGCCCCTGAGAAACACTATAAATCATGATGCATGTGCCTCTTTAACTAGATCAGGTTTCAACACCAGGTCAGGACAGGCTTCTTTCTTCCCAGCTCAGTGGCCTGTGAGACACCCACAATATCCTTGCTGAATTCAGTTCCAGGATCAAGGTTGTGTTTTACCTTCATCTTTTTTAGCACTTTAAAGCTAAAAACCCAAAACTTGTATATGTTAGGAAAGGAAGTGTGCGTGTGTTAACAAGTGTTTCAGAATAGATGAAAGGGCAAACTGAAGAGGTGGCTGTGTATTTACCTTTAAAAAACCCCAGACTTCTGTGGAAGGGTGGAACAGCTTGTGTGGTCTCTTTGTAGCTGATTCCCTCAGTATTTAAGTGTATGTGCTTTAAAATCGAACATACTTTGGTTTGGTTGTTTGGGGGTTTTTTTGATGTGCAGTGGAAAAAGCCAAAGTAACAGCCTTCTCTTAACACATGCAATTAGTTTGCCATGACACAGGAGACTTTTCAGGGTACATTGAAGGAGGCTGGATCTTCAGGGTGCAGACTTTTTTTTTTAATTCTTTGTCCATACAAACAAGAACACAATATGATTTTGTGCTCAGTGAAGGTCTCATAGCCCCTGACAACTGTCCAATTCGAGCCTGCAGTAATAATTTGTTTATCTGCCAAGTACTCACGGCTCGGCTGGCTCTGATGCATCGTCTACCATGGAACTCCAGGGCAGCAGCAGCTGGCTCAGGTGGGCACAGAGCTGAATTTGAGGGCTTCCCTGGGGCCTGGGCACAGCCTTCTAAAGGAGCCACCTTAGCTCCCACTGCATAGGAAATCCCATCAGAGAATTGCCTGTTTTTCTTAAACCATCCCTCATAAGAGACCAGAGATTGGCTTTAATCATAGAATCACAGAATAGTTTGGGTTGGAAGGGACTTTTAACGATCATCTATAGTCCAACCCCCCCTTACCCTTCCCTGTCCCGCCAAGACTCATCCACCTGAGTAAAGGACAACAAATACCATGGCAGACCTACTGATGGGAAGGCCCTTGTCCCAGTGCCAGCTCATGGGACCAGGGGACCTGTGATTCTGCAAGGTCCCATCTGGAAATGCACAGGGAAACAAAGAGCACCCATGGGCCACAGCAGCTCTGCCATTAACTGCCCTTATTGGCCCCAGCTTGTTCTTCTCCCCTTTCTGTCCTTGCTCTGGGACACTTTGTGCAACATGACCACAGTTTGGCCTTCCCGCAATTACCTTCTTGTTGCTTGGCCTGTTACACCACTTGTCCTTTGTCCCTGCTGGCCCTGGGCAACCCACTGGCCATGCAGATGCAGTCCAAAGCGCTCTCCCTTTAACGAAGCATGTAGATACCTGCCAGGCAATCAGGAGTGTGAGAAAGGCTTAATTTTCCCGTATCTCACCCCCAGGGACCCAGTGCAGTCACAGTGCATGAGTTGCTGTGGGAGAAAAATAAGAAACAAAACATAAGTCCACGGGGCAGCCACCACACAGTGGGACGAAAACACTGTTCCCCTCCTGCTTCTGCCCAACACCGGAGGCACCAGAAGGGGGACACGTGCAGCGGCAGTCAATTCCAGCTCCTACAAGAGCTGCACAGGGAGGGATTTTAAAACCCACAACTTGAATATAAGCAAAGCAAGCCCAGAGTGTGCTGAGGGACACCAATGTGCATGTTGAAAAGGAGAAACCACGTCTGTAATCAAACATTGTCTATTGTTTTCCCTATGTGATATGAGCAAATAACAGGCAAAATTGGTGGGTTGCATGATGTCTCCTCTTACCCCGGTGGGTCCACTTCCAAAATGTAGACTTATTTTAAATCTAGGGACTTTGCCCTTTTGTTGTCTCTTGTTTGCTGTCAGTTTGTAAGGTTTCTATACATCTCTTCTGAAATTCTTGAAAAGAGGAAGATGGAGAAATTCTTTCTATATTGAAGTTACAAGGAACCAATGCCTTTCAGAATAGGTGCATGATATCTTCCTGCTGTGCTGAGGACAGTTGTCAGGGTACATACTAGAGCTGTCTTGAAATTTTAGTAACAGGTTAAAGGGAAATATGAAAAGGCTCTCTGGTGTCAAAAGTATTTGGTGATGGTGGGAACAGAGAAAGTTGTTTCTGCTGCTTGTGTCATGCTACCTCAGGACACATGGAGAAATATCATCAAATGATGCTGGATCACTCCCAATTAATGAAAGGCACACATCACATACCTGATTTCTAGAAACAGATTAGCATTTCTCCCCTTTCCTTCAAGAAAGCTTGCCGAATTACTGCAGTTGCAATGCTTTATAATGCATACCCAGCCATTCAGAGAGAGATGCTAAAAGTTGTAATTGCTGTGTATTTGTGTTGATCTTTTTGTGCTCAAATTGGAAACAAACAGGCCCATTTCTTTCATAATTCAGCAACTGGGTTTTTGGTCGCTTGCAATTCAGAGGAAAATAGAATTCTTTGTATATTTATATAACAGTTAGCATTTAAGCCCTGACATGCTAAATGTGAAATAACATACAGCAGTAAGGTGAAAAAGACCCTTCTTTTCTACCCAAAGACACTGGATTGGCCTCAAGTGTTACAGCTTATTGGTTGAACGGTTCATCGATGCTGTCTTAGTAGCTGCTTTTTTTTTTTTTTTTTTTTTCTTTTTTTGAGACCCATAGCTGCAAATTCTTCATCTGCTTTCATGCTTAGTCCATTGAAATATTCCTCTGCTAGAGTTAAGTGTGTTTAGGAAAAACTGACAGCAGTCCAGCTTTCCTGGCTCCTCTGGTCCATTTACAGACCTGTCAATCAACATTCCTTCCCTGTTAGATCCTGCATCCTGGTAGGAACTGCTCTGGCTCAGGCAGTGAAGCCCCAAGTGAAAGAGCAAAGAAGCAAATTGCTGGAAGCACTTCTGGAGGGGAGGGGGAAGAAAACACCTTCTCAGTGTTTGCAGTATGTGGCTGGTTTGTTTAGTTGATGAGATTCCAGTGGGTGGAATGTAACCCATCACCTTTTGAGGCAGGCGGTTAAGTTGGTGTGGGTACAATTCTCTCCTTCCCAATTCAGCAGCTAGTTTTACTGCAGCACCTGTTCTTGAGTGTTGGGATGTTAGTATTGTTAACTGGTTTCAAAGAGAAAATACACATTTTAAACTTACACATAAACCTTCTAGTACCCACAGTATTGAGAATAATTTTATTCTTTTCTGTGCAATTAATTAAACTGGCCTGTTGCTTAAAATTACCTATTGGTAAATAAGGATGAAAATTTGAAAGCTCTAGAAATCTGTAAGTTGGATCCATAGTGTCACCTTGGTGTCAGATGAGAATAGGAAATCCTTTTCATCAGCAGCTGGGTCAAACTCTGCAGTGAATATGTGATATGGCTGGCAACATGTCTCTAGCTTCTGTCATGCCCTTTCTGTCTCTTGCTTCATACATATGTGGTTGCTACTTGAGTTCCTTCTGTTGTGTGCATTAGTGCAACAGCAAATCCATACCAGGTGTGACTTTTACAGCATTTGCACTTAAGGACCATTGCACCTGTTCATAAAAGCAAAAGGTGTTTTTAGAAAAGTTTGAAGTGGTGATAGTACTGTTAATACCAAGAGCCTTCAGCTGTGCAGGCCTCTACCATCATCTACTGAAGAAAATCTCTTCTTACTGGTGGTGTTCACTCCTTATTGCTTCTGTGCACTACACAAGAAGAGTCGTTAACGTCGTACATAGGCAGTTCACCAAGCACGCACTGCGAGCAGCAAGCACATTACCAATGAAAAAGATGTATGAGGAAGAATTTTTCCTTTTGACTTTGAAATATCTCACTAATGTCTAGCTGGCTGGTGGGACCCATGAGAATAGGTCATGTGAATTTTTATCTTCCATGGTGCTATCAGTTCGTGTAGCGGTCATTTTAAATAGTCACCTTGAGATTTTATCTCTGCGTAGGTTGAGATTAAAATTATAAAGATTAAGTCAGTTGATTAGAAATTCTGTGAAAAGCACAATCTGTAAGTAAGTTACTCAAATGAGTCAAAAAAACTTAATTGGTAAACAAAATACGTCAAACAAATGTGCTGTTGTTTGACTGGGTGTACTGAAGACTATTGGTTATTTTTCAGAAGCAGTACATTTATTCTCCTGAAGTTTAGAAAATGAATAAATGTATTTATTTTAAATGCATTTTTAAAAGCTAGTACACACTGGCAGTGCTACGTTAATGGTTGGACTTGATGATCTTAAAGGTCTTTTCCAACCTAAATGATTCTTTGATAAGTTAGGATCATTTGAGTCGGTGCTTTTTTTCCCCTTTGCTGTCAACTCACCTTATATTCTTGGGTAGTGTACTTTCTTTTTAAAGGATGCACTATTGACAATAATGTTCCAGTCAAGGGATGTTGTAATACTTCGTTAATGTCTTTAAAACACCTTGATATGGAAAGAACTGCATGAAAAAAAATCACTGACCCCAACTTTTCAAAATGCTGTGGTATGCATCTCAAATTGTTAAATGGTTCATAACACAGCATTGTTTATGTACATGCCCCACTTTGCCTGTATCCTTCACATAATCTTCTACTAAAAGACATTGTGAAGCTAGATTTTTTTGTAAAGAAGGCAGGTAAACAGGTCTGGAATGAATAAGCCTGTTTTCATCAATAAAAGCATTAACAGTTTAAGTATTTATATCATTATTCTAATAGTGCAATAGTATTCTGAGGAAAAGAGCATGGCCACTGCTTTCAGAAAATTAACTCCTTTATATGTTGAGTTATTTAGGACTAAAACTACTTGCTGAGAATCAAGAGGGCATTAGAGAAGAGAGCTCCTGAATTGTTACATTGTCTATTGGAATGATAACAGTAAAGAAGCCTCAGCATCCTTGCTGTGGTCACATACAGAGACATTTTATGCTAGCATGCCCCTCTGCTCTGGTGAGACCACCTGGATTACTGTGTCCAGCTCTGGGACCCTCAGCACAGGAGAGACGTGGACCTGTTGGAGCAGGTCAGAGGAGGCCACAAAAATGATCCGAGGGCTGGAGCACCTCTGCTGTGAGGACAGGCTGAGAGAGTTGGGCTTGTTCAGCCTGGAGAAGAGAAGGCTGCGGGGAGACCTGATTGCAGCCTTCCTGTACTTAAAGGGGGCCTATAGGAAAGATAGGGAAAAACTCTTTAGCAGGGCCTGTAGTGACAGGACAAGGGGGAATGGTTTTAAACTGAAAGAGGGGAGATACGGACTAGATGTAAGGAAGAAAGTCTTTACAGTGCAGGTGGTGAAGCACTGGAACAGGCTGCCCAGAGAAGTGGTAGAAGCCCCATCCCTGGATACATACAGGGCCAGGCTGGATGTGGCTCTGGGCAACCTGATCTAGTTGCAGATGGCCCTGCTCATGGCAGGGGGGCTGGACTAGATGATCTTTAGAGGTCCTTTCCAGCCCGGATTATTCTATGTTATGACAGGGAGATACTAATGGAAAATGGCTTGTTTCTGTTGGCAGGAAGAATGAGTGAACTGGATAGGCAAACTGATTTCATAATTCAGTTGAACTGTAATTGGAAATTTAAAGATAGATTGCAGCCTTGCATCACTGAGCATGGCCTTAGAGAAAGAACAAACAGTTGTACCTTTGTTTCTTGACTTTTTTTCCCATAAAAATCACACTTTGTGAGTGATTAAGGAAATATAATTAAAGACCCTCTGATTATTTTGAGTCTTTGGTAAACCATACTGGTCTCAGTGCTCTCAGCTGACATAACAGCAGTCCACGTGCTGGTGGTGTAACAGGTACAAAGATTGGACTGGGCACTGTTGTTCCATTTATCGATAGATGAACAAAAAGATGTTGCCACTAGTGTGCTCCATTTCTGTCTTCAGTCAGATCTGGATCACAGACTTTAGACCCCTAAGTCACAGGTTCCTCTTGGGCTGGGGAAAATGGGGTAGAACAGCAGTAGATGGGTTTATGATGAAAGAAGTTTAATTTGCATGTTCCCTTATATAACACAAACTTACATCAAAGTATATTGTAAATATACTACAGTTACGTAGATATGAAAGGTACAGAACAAGAAGATGGCAATGTAGCAGAGCTAAGGAGTGATTCTTCGTTTGGCTCTTCTAGCTTCTGTGTATAGAGTGCTTGAGGATTGGGATGCTGACTCCATCTCTAACCCTTTAGTAAAACTAACAGACAAGCCAAGGTTACAGTATATTTCCTTTCCTCTCCAGCACATCACATAGTTGCGCAATCTTCCTCACAGATCTCATGGTATAGGAGATCCAGGCAGCAGAACAAGGCTATTCAATTACCAGGCATTCACCATTTCTGAAACCGATACTGATCTATACACACGCTTTCTACTAAAAGTGTATGAGAGAAGCATCTGTGGAAATTTGCATTAGTACAGCTTTTGTTCCCTTACAGCTCGCAACTGGACAACTTGCTTTTCTGCTCTTCAGTGATGCCCAGGTTTTTAATTTGTTCTTTTTCTCATTTGTTTAGTATGCGATCACCAGTCTTTAGTGTTGACTCCCGTGCTCGTCTTATCCAGTATTTTAATGTAGTTAAAATATCTGATAAAAAGGTGCTGGTCTTTGCTCGGTATTTACTGTTTTCCTTTGGAAAAAAAGATGGAGTGGACAAATGGGGCAGAGGTGACTCCCTTTCATTCTGTTTTTTATAAGTAGGCATGCCTAACGTGGTTTTTAATCAATATCTCTCTCTCTTTGTATCTAGTGCTTCTCAAAAAGTGAGCTTAATAAAATATTTATAAAGGCTCCAATGGAATGAACCATGTAAGTGCAAGATAATTCTATTAATTAGGGATCACTCAATCTCACAAACACTAAATTGGGAGGGGGGGATATGCACAGCTTGAGATGTTTAATTTTTTGATAAATAAAACAGTCTTTGATATTGAAGTGGACTGTAGAGAATTGAACTGTATATAACCATATCCAGATAAACAAAAATCACTCTCCCAAAAGACGGAAAATAGCTCAATACTCCCCTCTGTCCTCTTGAAAAAGAAAAAGACTGTTCTGAATCTTCATTGCAGATGAGTTTTTAATATACCGAGTATAGCTGCTTGTGGATAAGGCCTTTGTTTAATCACACTTGTCTGTTTAAAAAAAAAAAAAAAAAAAAGAGAGAGAAACCATCTATTTCAGATTATGGCATTTTCTACATTTAAAGTGTATCCTCAGTTGATGTCCTGTTTCTCTAACGCCGCTGTGCACTGTTGCAGCCAGTGGAGGGCATGCCAGGGAGAGAGAGAATTCTTGATGGATGAGGACCTTTAGTAGAGGTCTGTGCATGCAAGGGGGAGAGGGGCTCGTGGTTGGGCTCACTCATGGAGCATGCTCAGGTTTTAAAATAATAAAAGCTCTATAAATGTATTACAGCAAATGACACTTGCTGATGTGCAGGTCCTCCACTGCTTGCTTATGATGCTGAGTTGACCTATCAAATTTAGGTCTAGTGGGAACAAACCTGTACGCTGCGTAATACACAGAGACCAGCCTTGTCTCGCTGTGTCAAGGATGTCTGGCCAGGAATCCTGTTTACATTCTTTAGATAGGTGAGTAGTTTTCTTTTGGGAGCTGAATGGCCTTTGCCAAACATGCAGGACCACAGTAGTTCTGCTCCTGGGTTGTTTCAGTTGAAGGGCATGTAATCTCCTTCTGTTCCCTCTGTCCTTTTCCTTTCCTGTTTCCTTTATTTCCTACTCCCTGCTTTATCCCCCTTCAGTACTACAGCACGTTTTCATATGCATTGCTTGGCAGAATCTGCTAAAGCACATCAACACCAAATCCTATCTCTCAAGGGGCAGAGCAGTCATGTAGGCATGGTCAGCTCCTTCCTCAACCGGTATCCATTGGTTTAGTTCCAAAGGAACTACAGTTCCTGCATTAATAGTTTTGATCATCCTTATTTTTACATATGAAGTTTTATAACTGCTGTATGTTTTGTTTTGCTTTTAAATTCCTAGATTTTACGGTCATATGAGAATTTTTACTGTCATTGCTGTGGAGAAAGGCTTGAAAACCTGCATGCCAGCAGCTGAAAATAGCAAGCAGATAATGTGAACTTGTATACATGCATTTCAAATGTCACCAGCTATGCAAAATTTATGGTATGCTGGATATATGGCTTGTCATTTGGAGAAGATAGGTTTGGTACTGAGATTTATATCACTTGAAATTCTGGATGTGTTGCAAGGTTTTGAAGAACTCATAGATGAACCTGTTGTCTAAACTGTGAATAACTTGCCTGAAGTCCGAGGATTAACCCCAGAGTAAATATGTGCAATATCAGAACACTAAAAATCATTTTTTCGTGTTGGCACCTCTCTTTGTATGCATGGTGTTTTATGGAGAATAATAAGGAATATTAGTAACAAAAAATATTTTCTAGGTCAAAATAATCGAAAGTACCATTATTTTAAAAAGAGGGGTTGTTGTGAGGCAGGAGTATTTATACTGTGAACTTTAGCTTCCTCTTATATTGATGGAATAGCTCCACCTTCGGGAGAAGTTTCATGATGTCTTTAATCCAAAGTGTGGGCTGCTGAGAGCAGAGTCCTAGTACCTTCCCAGCCCTACCTTGTGTTTACTACCACCTTTAAGTCAGGTCTAATGATAGTGTGGTCACATAGGGAATCTCACTGTAAGTGATAACTGGAAGTCAGTATTTGGGAGGTTAGTTCACAGTCAGAACAGCAAGCATGTTCTGATGCACTGAAAGTGGTGGAAGTATGGGGCTTGAGCAAGAAGCTCTCAGGGGCAGCCAGCCATGAGGCTAAGCACATATATATTAAAAAAAAACAAAACCAACCAAACAAAAAAAAAACAAAAAACAAAACAAAACAAAAAAACAACAACAAACTATCCTCAGTTTTAGGTCAACTTCAGTCTAGTATCGCTGTGAAAAGGTGACGTGCTGTAACCCATGACCATTCCCATGAGCTCCTGAGCAGCCTACCACTGAAGTGGCACACACTGCTGCTGTCTGCCCTGCTAGAGCTAAGATTCAAGGAGCTGCACTGCATGCCATTTTGGAGAGCCAATGCAGCTGAAATTATTAGTATAGGGTGAGGTTAGTTCACCGTGCAGCCATGTATCCTCTCGTGCTGTGCAAGAGAGCAGGCAGAAGAAGGCAGAGCCATGGAAGGCAGGAGCCTTTCAGGGCTGGCAGCCACCAGTGCTTGCGTTAGCTGGCAGTGCTTGTGGGACAGCAGCCACAGCTTTCTGTCCTGTGGGAGAGCAGCTGCCTCCTGGGTTTAATTTTCCCAATTGGTGTACAAGACGTTTTGCCAAGCATGCAGTCTTGCTGCACAGTGTGTAGGAACGGGTTAACTTTAGAGTGAAGAAAAGGCTACCTACCATCTAACTGGGTTCTTTTTCTGTGCAGTCAAAAGCTCCGTATGTTGCTCCTGTGTTCTGTTGCTAATGTAAAATTCCCAGACTCGTTGATTAGTGAAGCTAGACAGTAGACAGGGTCCAAGTGGCTAACCATGTGACAAATTCAGTGACTGTAGGCTACTGTTAATTAACCTAGAATCTAGCAACATGGCATAGTGTCTGTGTGATAAGTTATATTATCTTCAGCAGCTCAATTAAATCAAGGAGTGAGACACAGAGCAGACGTAACTCGGCAAAATAAACAGACAACTTGAGTCAGCCTTCATAATTTGGTGCGACATCACGTAAATAAATGCAGTAACTTGTTTAGCATAGTTAAGCAGTTTGCTGCTCAAAAACTTATTTGCATGACATCTCATTTTGAATAGGTTAAGTTGTGGCAAATTAGGTCTGTGCTTCAGTCTGATGTATTCTGCAGAAAAGAGAAAAAAAAATCCTCCCCCAGAGATATGTCATTTGTAGATTGAAATTCCACATTTGTTTTCTATAGCAACAAACTGGAACATATGGATTCCATGTTTAAATGATTCACTTTCCATACCATTGTTGTCATGTTAGCATTTCTTGATGTGTGTGTGAGATAACGTTAGCCCTCTGTAATTGCTCTTAATTTTGACTGTTAATTTCCATTACTGACTAGAGTGTTCTGTCTAAGATACATGAGTGTACATCTGGGTTGCAGTGCTCTGTATTTAGAGGAGATAAGGCGTCTGTCCTTGCCGTATTTCAATGTGGATAATAGGTTTCTGTCTCTAAAATCATACTGAGTCTTTGGTTGCAGGAAGTGGTTTGCACCTGCTTTGTTGTGAGTGTGTAGACTGAAAATACTCAATTCTGCTTTAGTATCCTTATTAAAAAAAAAGGTCTTTATTACATACGCCTGTTTCACTCATAAGGGCCTAAATTCATATGTGGTATGGAGCTTACACTTCATAGAATCATAGAATGTTTTAGGTTGGA
>KL268988.1:20475-42800 GCA_000699545.1 Podiceps cristatus | reverse complement strand
GGCCCCTGCAGCCCCCGCTGCCAGCGCCGGGCACTCATAGCCGGTACAACTGCATTCCCTACAAGGCTATAAAAAAGTCTTCATCTCCTTGGTGTCAGATCTTGACCCCATTAACACCCCTGACAAAACTTTGGTACTGCTTTTACCTGTAGCTTTCGGTTTTCCTTAGCCGAGACAAATTTATTTAGTGCTTTTAAACTTTCCTTACAAAGGGGGAACTTACAAACTTCCTCCCTTTTAAACTTCCCTTCTCCATTCTTCCAACACCCTCATTGTTATTGCATTTGTAACCGTGACTGAAAGGACTGAAATCCTTAAACTTGCAGCTAGATATATTACTGTTTATCCTTACTATCTTTTGTTTATAAGTCCTCTGTTCTCAGTCTACAACAAATCATTTATATTGATCTGAATTTGTTAACCAAGATTTCATGAAATTTTGATTCTAATGCTTTATTCAAAACCTATTACATCACAGCTAACCCTTCATCTTCAACTTTAGAGCAATTTTGTACAAAATGTTTTGTCTTCTAGCAAAGTACATCCTTTGTAGTTCAAAGATGTGCATTACTGTAGACTTCATTTAGCTTTTTTTATTTTGATTGTCCACAGTTTTAGCAGTTTCATTTTAAGAAACAGTAATTCCGAAGTAACTGGGTAGTTTCATGACAGTAGTACCAGAAACCTCGGCGACCAAAACCAGTAACATCTGAGGAAAGGATTGGTGAGCACAGTCAAGAGAGAAAGCATAGATGGAAAGAAAAATCATCAAGATCAAAAGGAAGAAAAATAAAATTGCTGAACACTTCCTTGATTGTGCTAAAGAATAGACCATGAGTGATTTTAGTCAATGAAATGGATGAGAATGAAATTCATTTGGAAAAGATGAAGAAATACTTGAAGGACTATATTATTCATGTTTTGCATACAACTAATTTCCCAGGATAATGCAATTCCATCTTTAGGCAGGTAAAATAGTATAATATAAAATAAAATAAAGCATACATTTTTACATTATGAATATGCCCAAGGGCTGTTAAAGCAAAGCAGATGACAGAAATCCATAAGGCTGTATTTGATAATGTGTAATAACATATATCAAGACTCGTGTTTGTATTTTCTTTTGCATAAATAACTACAGTGAATCTTCTTACATGACAACTGCATGAAGTTCAACAAGGATAAATGCAAAGTCCTGCACCCTGGTATCAATACAGGCTGGGGGATGAAGGCATCGAGAGCAGCCCTGCTGAGAGGGACTTGGGGGTACTGATGGATGAAAAGCTGGACATAACCCAGCAATGGGTGGTCACAGCCCAGACGGCCAACCATATCCTGGGCTGCATCAAGAGAAGCGTGGACAGCAGGTCGAGGGAGGTGATTCTGCCCCTCTGCTCTGGTGAGACCTCACCTGCAGTGCTGTGTCCAGCTCTGGAGCCCTCAGCACAAGAAGGACATGGAGCTGTTGGAGCGGGTCCAGAGGAAGCTACAAGAATGATCCGAGGGCTGGAGCACCTCTGCTATGAGGACAGGCTGAGAGAGTTGGGCTTGTTCAGCCTGGAGAAGAGAAGGCTGTGGGGAGACCTGATTGCGGCCTTTCAGTACTTAAAGGGGGCCTATAGGAAAGAGAGGGAAAAACTCTTTAGCAGGGCTTGTAGTGACAGGGCAAGGGGGAATGGTTTTAAACCGAAAGAGGGAAGATATAGACAAGATATAGGGAAGAAATTTTTTAAGATGAGGGTGGTAAATCACTGGAACGGGTTGCCCAGAGAGGTGGTAGAAGCCCCATCCCTGGATACATTCAAGGCCAGGTTGGATGTGGCTCTGGGCAACCTGATCTAGTTGCAGATGGCCTTGCTCGTGACAGAGGGGTTGGACTAGATGGCCTTTAGAGGTCCTTTCCAGCCTGGATTACTCTATGATTCTATGACTTGAAAGAAATGAATAACAGTGACCATCATTCATAGAAACAAAATGGACTGAAAAGAGTACAACTACTAGTCATTCTTTGGACCTCACAGAGGACCTAATCTGTGAAAATGTATCATGGGTGCTCAGGTAGGGATTTCAGAGACAGATTTGAGGACTACAACACGCAGGAGGCACTTTACCTTTAATGAACACACACATCATTAACAACCTGTCATGTAACAGATGTAGAGCACACAACAAATACTTAAAGACACTATTCCAAGGAGAACAAGGCACCATATTTTTTTGTCCTTTTGATATACAGCTGTAATTTAGAAGCCCTACATTCATTTTAAGTGACAAATGCTGCATTAGGATTATACTTTTTTCTAGGAGCCATGATCAAACTCTTGTAGGTATCATTCTGTATCATTTAGTGTTGTTTTACGTGTAAAAAGTAAGAAAACAGTCTATTTTCTTACAAATGAAACAAAGATGTGAGTTAAAGGTGACCTGCAGTTTATTTTTAAGCAACTAAATATGGTTTTTATGTGTCAAACATCCCAAATAACAAGGGTAATGGGAACAATCCTCACATAAATGATTTAACATTCTTCGCATCTATGCAACACAGGTCCCTTGAAATCCAGAATAACATACTCATTACCTGATGCACCAACTTTCTTGTACTCTTCAGTCTGACATCACACTTATGAAGAAACCTTGGTTAAGCACCATGAAAGAATTTGGGTAAGTAAAGGAATTTTATACTGATCAAATTTAAGAGAGTCACATGAGTACTTCATGGTCCAGAATACATGTTTTGCTGATCAGAAAAATCCCAGGTTATATGGTCAAGATTTTGTATATTTATGAAGTGAACCAAGTTTAAAAAGACTATAGAATTCAACTTTATTAAGTTTAGAAAGTTTCCTGACTCTCTCATGTATTCAGATGCAGAGTTACATTTCCTTGTGGCTGTATCTAGGTTATCGGATGATTCAGACAGAGCTTTCATGTCTAGTTACTAATTACTCTTTATTACAGTTCATATTATTTCTAATATATTTTGAACAGTTTTCAGGAGTTATAATCACTTTTATTACACTACCATTACCATTTCATATACCCAGTGGCCTTTTATAACCCCTGAAGAAAAAAAAAAAAAAATTAAACATCATGAGAAATATCTCGACAGTTGTCTTTTTAAAGAAAAGATCACAGAAAAATTTGAAACAACCCTGCTATAACTTAGAAGAAATCTTTTTGTGTTAATGGAAGTACAGCCCAGACATTCTTACTCACTCCAAACAGAGCCTCTGGCATTTGAATTCTACAGTTTAAGGACACAATTGGTCTAAGTTCATGAAAACCTTTGAGCAGTAACAGTTTACAAGCTCTTTCCACGAGGTACGGCAATTTGATTTTCATATAGTCTGGCACTTTGTCTCATTACCCTTCCATCACTATGAAATTTATAGCAGTCGTGTCCTGGTTTTGGCTGGGATGGAGCTAATTTTCATCCCAGTAGTTACTATGTTTTGGATTTCGTACGGGATTTGGTATGTGAAGAATGTTGCTAATACACTGATGTTATTAGTTGTTGCTAAGAGATCAAGGACTTTTTTCAGCTTCACAGGTTTTGCTAATGTGCAGGTGCAATAAACTGGGAGGAATATAGCCAGTATAGTTGACCCAAACGAGCCAAAGGAAGTATTCTATACCATAAACCTCATGCCCAGTATATAAGTGTGGATCAGCCAGTGGGCTGGGTTCCCTCCCTCTGTTTCTCAGTCTCTCTCTATAGCTCTTGGGAACTTGGGGTTCCAAGATTGCTACTTGGGATAGTTCTGAGATCACCCTCAGTTTTTCTCAATGATCGCTGCTCGGGACAGGCTGTATCAGTCATCGGGTGGTGAGAAATTGTGCATCGTTCATTCTATATATTCTATAATCATTATTAATATGTATTATTATCATTATTAATGTGTATTATTATTGTTGTTGTTGTTATATTTTCCTTTGCTGTCCTAGTGAACTGTCTTTATCCCAACCCATGAGTTTTCCTTTCTTTCCAATTCTGCTCCCCATCCCACTGGGGAGGAAAAGAAGTTCCGCACCAACATGCGGAAAAGCTTCTTCACAGTGAGGGTGACAGAGCACTGGAATAGGCTGCCCAGGGAGGTGGTGGAGTCTCCTTCACTGGAGATATTCAAGACCTGCCTGGACGCCTATCTCAGTGCTATGTCCTAGGGAGCCTGCTTTGGCAGGGGGTTTGGACCCGATGATCTCTCGAGGTCCCTTCCAACCCCTACAATTCTATGATTCTATGATTCTATGAAGTGAGCAAGCAGCTGTATGGTAGTTAGCTGCCAGCTGGGGTTAAACCAGGACAAGTTGTCAAAGAAGTTGTCTTATATACAAAAGGCATGGGATCTATAAAACATACATAACACTGTTCATAAAAAGTGTTGCAACAAGCTAATATTCAAGCAGTCAGATGAGGACTTTACTATCTTCCTTATCAAACTCCAGTAGACCCATTGCCTTTGTACCATAGTTAAAATTATCCAGAGATTATATTCATCATACAGTCAGCATTCAACAGCATTTTGTATGATTTACTTTGCTAAAAGACACACCTCTGACAAAGATGGACAAAATCTATGAATCAAAGGGAGAGCAATAACCAGTGTAGTTATATCACAGTGACAAAGTAACCTAAAACTGCATGAAAGGGTAACCCAGTAGTTTCCAAGCTGCTCCACTTCTGAGATCACAATCTTCCTTCCCTTGGCAAAATCTATATTTACAATTACTTAGCTGGAAGCAGGGGGATCTGTGCTCTGTTTTCCCAGGAACTACTTACACACAGTATGGTTAAAATATATTTTAGGAACCCAAAGGAAGTGTTGAACATTGGAACTTAAACTCTCCTTATACACTAAGACATTGTCTTCTAATGCCTATTTTTTTATAAACCATGATAGAGTCATTCTTAATCATTTGAAAAGATAAATAATCTTAATATCAGGACTTTTTCTCTTTGCTGTGGCCTTCGACTGTGTTTAGTCAGTCATGTGGTACTTCTCTGAATCCCCTTCCATTTATCTTTGTGGTATTTTTTGAGAGGACATTTGAGAATTGTTTGACATAATAATAAAAAATTCTAGTAATATTTTGACAGACTTTATGCCAAAAAGTAAGTCTCCTGGATTACAGAAGGTCATTTCAGGTTTTTAAATTCTTCCTGAATTTTATAGGTAGTTAAGGAGTCAGTCTTCCAGTTTGCAGTATAATTTGTCAATCTGGTATTTGTAAATTTGCTCTATCTGCATATCTACTGAGTAACACATATTTGTAGATGCTAGTTTTTCCCAAGTTTATTCATAGAAACACTGGTTATGATCCTTTTTTTTTTTTTTTTTTTTTTTTCAAAATTGTCCTTAACTCAAGAAAAGATAGAATAGTTTAAGAAAAAGTGCTACTCCCCTTACTATTTTGCCTAAATGATCCTTCCTAAACATAAATGTTGTTTTTAACATTCCAGTCATGTGAATCATCCCCTCAGGTTTCTGTTATACAAACCAGGTTGTGTTTATGCTCATAAATAAGCAATTCCAATTCTACTTGTTTATTACTCAAGCTCCTGTCATTGGTGTATAGGCAATTAAAGATTAAAGAATTTCTTCTCTCTTCGTCCTTTTGTGTCTTGATTAATTTTGTTCTCAGTATCACAGTTCTGTGCTGAAAGTTCATGTGTTTCTTCTTTTCACCTTTCTTTTTTATTTGATGTCATCCTAACTACTGCAGTATGCTTCTTTGGTACTTCTCTCAGTGATGTTTTCGGAGGAATATTAGAATGTTATAAGGACTTCCCAATGCTTACGTTGAAATTAATTCTCAGAACTGATTGAGTGCCATTTTATTAGCACAGTTAGCACCTTAATAAAAATCCATAGTTAGTTGGCAACCTAGTATACCATGTCTCTGTGTTTACTTTTGAAGGAAGCAAATAATCTACTTCAGGATTGTTGATATTGTGCCACATTTCCTATCTTTTTTCATCTGAATAAGTTCTGGTAGGATAAAATACTTTATAGAAGCTATCAATCCACCTGAAGTTGTCTTATATATTAACTTTTAACTAGGGTGCTACTGAACCTTGCTAGGATAGGCTGAATCAGATGTCACTTCCTATCAGTAAAGATTGTGTTAAAATTCCTATCATAGCAAAGCAAAATAAATTATGACATGGTGGTATCATTTCCTTTCACCAATGTCAAGCTACAAAAGTTGCGAAATTCACTAAAACAATTATGTTTGTAGGCAGGCAGTCTTAAGTGTGTCATTTCTCAAGATGTTTTATAAATAATTCAAGCCATAACTTTAATTAGTGTTTAAATGATCAAAAAGATAGTTCTGCTTAAATAATGATGTGATTTTACTAGCAACTGTTTTACCACCATGAAAATCACAGATACAAAAAACTTCCGAAGACATCTAAACAAAGTTGAACAATTACAGACTGATCCCTATTTTTTTCTGTAGGTAAACTTGTTTGCTTTAGTCATGCAAGCGGAGTTTATAGCACATCTCTTGGGAGTATGCAAGGATCTTAATAAACCTTAGTTATGTATTTCACAGTTAGCGGGTATTCTTAAGACTGACCCGTATGTCCTGATTCAGCTTCTGTAAAAGTCAACAAAATGTCTTCTATTGCTAATGTTTGGAGGAGGAGAAGGTCCCTATTAATAAGACTCTTGGGGACCTCTGACAGAATGTTGTGATTAACATTTTGCAGCTATCAAAACCATGGGGTAAATTTCTTGCGTCACAGAAATCTGTGAAAGTTTTTTTCTGCTGACTTCACTCATGATCTCTGTCTGAAAAGGTGTGATTTGGTTGCCCAACTAGAGATAAACAATATCACTTTTGGCGTGTTTTCATATTGCACCTGATCATCTGTCATTCCAGAAGAAGGACAGTGAGCCCCACTGAATCCTGTGTCATATCTGCCAGCCCCATGTGATTGTATGAGATACAGAATACCTGAAATAGCACTAAATGTCTGTGTTTAGGCCACTAAATTTTATCCAAAGCATTTATTAACTTGGGAGTGATATATAAGCGGTGGGAAAGATGAAAAACAATTCAATTTTTATATACATATTTACATTTTTATTATAAATAAAGCATGAACTTGTCATTCAGCCAAGCCTTCTTTTAAGTAGCAATGCCTCAGAAAAAAAAAATGGTAATTGAAGATGTGAAGAAGGAGATCCTAGCAGGTCTAATGCATACCCTTTTTCCTAACTTTGATTACCCAATAATATATTTTAATTTGTGTCTACTTGCCTCTAAATCATCCTACTCTATTTTTCTACCCTGTCTTAAACTTCATACCCTCTGTTTTCTCATTGTAAGATACTGGCCTTAAAGTTAGTGCTCTGTTAATCTGGTCTTTTTTATATATTACAAGGCAACTCAATTTCAGTCTCAGTAATTTCAATCACATGTATAGATGCCTTTGACACGGTCAACTGTTACAAAATCTTCCTTTAGTTTGAACCAGTTCTGTGCTTTCATGACACATGGTTTGGTATCTCAACTCAAACTATGTCTAGGTGAACTGAGTGTGTGTACGAAGACAACAAAGTATCATGCAGACATGACAGTTCAAGGCCTGGAAACTATATAGGAAAGTTACATAGTGCTGGGACTCCTATTTCTACTGTTGTCACATAGCTTTTCCAATTATTATAAAATTTTTAATTTTCCAATGGAATTCTGAAATATCTGAGACACTTTCCTTCAGACATAGAATCATAGAATCATAGAAAGGTCTGGGTTGGAGGGGACCCCAAGGATCATAGAGTTCCAAGCCCCCTGCCATAGGCAGGGACACCAAGCTCCAGGACTGGACCTACATGAGGTTGCCCAGGGCCCCATCCAACCTGGCCTTGAACACCTCCAGGCAGGGGGCATCCACCACCTCTCTGGGCAGCCTGTTCCAGCACCTCACCTCCCTCTCTGTAAAAAACTTCCCCCTAATATCTAATTTAAATCTTCCTTCCTTCAACTTTAGTCCATTCCCCCTTGTCCTGTTATTGTCTACCCTTTTAAAAAGTTGTTTCCCCTCCTGTTTGCACGCTCCCTGCAGGTACTGGAAGGCTTCATTGAGGTCCCCCCGCAGCCTTCTCTTCTCTAGGCTGAACAAGCCCAGCTCCCTCAGCCTCTCTTCGTAGGGGAGGTGCTCCAGCCCTCGGATCATCTTGGTGGCCCTCCTCTGAACCCTCTCCAAGAGTTCTGCATATGTTCGTGCAATGGCATTTGGTAGAATGTAAGAAACTTTTTGCAGGAGCATGGTTTCCCACTATCAATACTATCTCACTCTCTCTGAAGGGCCAGAGGGGTAGAAAAAAACCAACACAACCCGCCTAAAAATCAGTTGTAATCCTCCTCTGGTGTTCTATTTTATTTTTTTTTTTTTAAAAAAAGGAAAACATTAGCAGTTCTGAATTATCAGATAGCATGTTCCACTGATAACTAGTTTTTTTCAAATGAAATAGTGTGAAAATCAGCTCTAGAAAACATAATTTGGGTACATAAATGTGTTTACATGTGAACTAAGTTTCTAAGTTCCTAGTGTAGATCATGGAGACCTACTCAACATAGCGAGTGGAGTCCAATTCACCAAATGTAGCTGACTACTTCAGCATGCGAAGACTTGCTCTCCACTGACTGTACTGATGAGTTTCTGGAACGGGAGATGAACACCCAGCTAACATGCAGGCAGAGCATTCCTAAATACAGCCTGCAAGAGAGTCCTTGTTTCAGCTGCCGACGCAGGTATTTAGTACCACTGAGAGAACCAGAGTGGGGCATTCATGCAAAGGCAGCAGATGTAGCACTCAAAGTCTGCAGCTGCTGAAGGCCTGGTGGGGGACCGTAAGGTATCTCCGGTGGCACTAGACAGCTGTGTTTAGGCAAATGAATTGGGCCTACAGTGTCTTGCTGAAAACCTTTGGCTAAAAATGTTTCCAGATCTTTATAGGCAGCGCAGAATGTAGGCTAATCTAGATTTTAGTTCTGTGATTATTATTGTTGATGCTGAACAAAACTATCCATATTATGTCAATCCAATTGGCCCCAAATAAAAAGCATACTATTGACAAACAATATTCACAGGAGCTTACAATGAAATTCTAAAAGCAGTGAAATACCTGCTAATGGATTTAGTGAGGATTTTATTTACAGGGAAGCAGATTTCCACAACACAATAAAGTTTTTTTCTTTCACCAGTTAAAGTATATTCTTGTAAAGATTCTTGTACTTGTAAAGATTCACTTTGAGCAAGTGGAGATTATCGATAATAGGCTGGTAATCTCATTAAATGAGTGGTCTCACAAGCATCTCAGAATGTATTATTCCCATGATCCACATATTTTCAAACTAAAGAGGGTTAAAAGGAGACAGTGAGGAATTAAAATGAATATGCAACTGCTTATATATTCTGCCCAGAGAGGTGGTGGATGCCCCATGCCTGGAGGTGTTCAAGGCCAGGTTGGACAGGGCCCTGGGCAACCTTGTGTAGATCCAGGCCTGGAGGTTGGTGTCCCTGCCTGTGGCAGGGGGGTTGGAACTCTATGATCCTTGGGGTCCCTTCCAACCCAGACCTTTCTATGATTCTATGATTATATTCCTGATAAATTCAGCTTTGTTCATCACAGTGTCTTGGAATATTACAGCAATGGTGGTGAGTTGAAGATATGTGCAATGCAGGGTTTTGGGGGATTAGTCTTCTTAGTCCAACTGATAGTGTTGGAAAAATTTGCTATATTCACAATGAAGTAACACTCATTTTTCATGGGGAAAGTTCCCCTAAGTTCCTGGGAAAAATCCTAGTATTTTTCAAGATACTTTTCAAGGACAAGAGAAAAGATGTACAGAAAAAAACCTGAATTATCTGTTCTTTGTCTCACATTGTTGTTTCATGAGTAAGTCTTATAGAGAAAAAAGAAAGTCACTTTGCAGTCCTCCTGGGATACAGCAATCGTGTATGAATCCATAACATCCTCTCATCCATGCATCACTGGGGAGGGAAAAATCAAAGTAAGCTTTCTCTTCCAGCCCTGCAGTGTGCCTACTGTCTCTTCTTGCTGATTACATGCTCTCTTTACTTTTGAAATAATTTTAAAAACACATAATAAAATGTTTAACTATTTGATTTAAACCATGTTGTTTGTCTCAAGCAACATATACATAAATGGTCATCCACCCCACAAAATAAACTCCTAGCAAACAAACAAAATCAGCAGTAGCTACCATGAATTAGGAGAGTGCTTTACATTTCCTTCAGCATAAAACAGGGAAAAATAAATCCCATCAGTAAGTAAATGAAGTGGATCTCAGCGTAACCAATCTATGAGCTGAAAATTAGTTTAATTCCCATGGTAGGAAGGTTAAGAGATTCATAGATTAGAGGGCCAGAAGGGACCGTTGTGATCAAATTTATAAACTTATGCAGAGATTTTCAAAGGCACAGAAGACATTTGGGTACCTAATTCACACTGACTTACAAAGGAAGTTGGATTTTAATTGTAACTTCATTAAAAACCTCCCCTTTCAAAGAACAGTAACTTGACCAATACTCTGAATCCTAAATCATGATGCACAATAGTCAATGTCACACATGATTCAATTATGAGTGTCTCAACACAGTCAAAATGCAAAAAACCAGTAGCACTCCCAGAGCCCGATATTTTCCCTCTGACATTACCTGCAGAGGGGCTAAAAGAAATTTGATCACTAGACTTATTCACAGACCAAGGCAGCCATGGTGGTGGTGAAAGTACCTTTGGATTGAAACAGGAAACACAGCTTTTGGACTGTTTCTATCTGAGGTAAGCAGAAGTACATCCAAAATCTTACACCTTAAGGGAAAACACATTTCTTATTTGATAAAACTATTCCTTCTCTGTACAAGATGACCTGATGACATCACCACGTAATGATAAGTTACAGGTTTTCAAGCTTACTAGAGCACAGGCAAGATCTACTGCATTCAACTTCGAAGGGGTTAAATACGTTCCAGTCACGAAAAAGGACTATCCTTGCGCAGGAAATGGCACATTCATTAAAAAGTTGAGGAAATTTGTTCATCTCTTAGAATAAACTGTTTCTCCACGGTCTACTTCCTATATTTAAATACAGTTTATCTTAGTTTTAAAATAGCATTTAAAAATGATAATGTAACAACAGGGAACAGAGGAACAGAGGAAGTGCTATGCTGGATGAGACGATGATCCATCTATTCCTAGTATCCGGTCTCCAACAGTGGCCATTAACAGGAACTCTTCTCTTGTCAGATATATTTGGTGTCACCTAACTAACATTTTTTAAACTCTGATTGTATTTCTCTTCCGTTAAGTTTTGTTATATTTATTTATCTCTTTATTTCACCATTACTGGCTATGCTTTCTGAAGTGTTGCCAGAAACACAACTGCATACTTTTTTTTTTTTTCTTTTTTTATTCCAACTTTGCTGGCTCTGGAGAGCCAGCAGCTGATGCTTTTCTTTGGTAGACATATTTTGAAAATTCTTGTTGGTCTAAAGAAGTCTCTCTAGTTTCAGAGACAGAGAGAAAATTTAAGACTGGGAATACTTGTAAAACTGGAATTTACTGAACATGGAAGATATTTTTTTCAGTGGAGCTGCTGCTTCCTTCCCGTGGTGACTGATATACAAGCTCTGGCTGCCAATATGCTGACCTCCCAAGAACAAAAGAAAAGAAATCTGAGCAATGTGTTTGCTTGTTAAACATCTGCAATATTGCTACAATCTCAAAAGCTGAAGAGATCACAGGAGTTTTTTATACATGAGTCAGTTCCATCAACATTCTTTACTTTTATGTGCATTAATGAACAAGTTCTGAAATTATACTTTTGAGTAATTCTGGCCAACAGCTACTTTATCTACCAAATGGAAATAAAGAGAAATTGAACTGACTGATGTGTTTTAGTGGGGGGAAAAGTAGTGTCATCTTTTCTAAGTGGCCGGTTTTCCAGTGAATACCCTATCCAAAAAAGGAGGCTTTACTGGCTTCAGCAGATCATACTGATGCCTATTCTGAAAGTTCAGGCATATACGAACTAACAGTTTTGAAATGATAATTAAATTATTGGCAAGAGGTAGTGTAGTTTTTTCTTTATCTTTTCCAACAACCAGCACTACCTTGTCTTTCTCTACTACTGCTCGCTGTAATGAAGATTGAGAGCACATTGCAAAACAGAAAAAACTCTGTTCACAGACTTAGTTCTATATTCTTCTGTAAAACATAGAAACAGTTTTCCACCCAACTTCTCTTTAAATAGTCATGCTCAGAGTTGGATAAAAATATATTTTTGAATCTTGTAGGGAGGAATGATTTCTTGTGTTCATTTTAGCTAAGAACTTCATTTTATAGTGATATTTCATATCACTAATATCTTATGAGATCATCTCATTTGAATCTCCCACCATCGATTGTTAATACATGGGTTCTATTATACAGACCACATAAAATCCATAAAACCCCCAAGCTAGATTTTCACTAGGCTGCTGCTGCCGCCTTTGGCTTCTACTGTATTGAATTCAAGTCCTTTTAGGCTTTCTTTGTTCTTTTTTTCTGATTTCCTCTCAGACTTCCTCAACATAGCTGTCTGTGCATTCTTCTTCACAGAAATGAGATGTAATGACCCAGATGCCCTACATCTCCCTTTGTCCCATCTCTCTTCACCCCCAGCCAGTGCTTTCTGTGGATACTCATACAGCTTTTCTCAGATCATCCTACTTGCAATAGTAAAACCATACAGATTTTTTGGTCTGCACTTTAGCTAGTGCAAGGAAAACATAGAATTATCTTTTCATAGAATTGTAGGGGTTGGAAGGGACCTCAAGAGATCATCGGGTCCAACCCCCCTGCCAAAGCAGGCTAAAGAAAAGACATGAGTCTAAAGAAAATAAAAAATATTTTCCCTGACTCTATTTCCGTATTGGTCTTGGTCCTCCAATTGTCCTGTTGCTCAAAGTCCTACAATTTGCCTCTGTTGAGACAAATTCAAGCTAGCTCTGTTCAATGTTGGCTTCAAAATGTTTACAAACACTGGAGTTTGTCCAAGGTAGCTAAAATTTCACCAAGTTTACACCAAGTGCAGAAAGATTCAACTCTGACAAGTCACTCATTTTACAACAGCGATACCATTTGCATGTTTAAACCGGTATCAAGTATCAAACATCACACGGCTGATCTGGAAGGAGCCAGCAATATCCAGGATGAGAATGTGCTAACAGAAGGGATCTCTCTTTCTCTCCCCCTCTCTTTCTCTCCTTAGCTACTTTTTTACTTCTCTGGATCCAAAAACATTGGGGATTTTTTTGGCCTAAAATATGTGCTTCCATGCACACCTTGATTAAAATATTACTGTGCCATCAGTGTGTCGGTTTCATTACTTTATACAGATGCTGAAACTTGATTTGTTAGGCCTTGTTTAAACTCACCATGTAAGTAGTTTGGTTTTGATCGTCTGACTGGTTTTCTTGAGAATCTTAATTTTTCTTGCTTGCTTCCTGTGGTTGTAGAAGCCAAACTACCTCAAGGGCGACTGCTGTGCTTACTCAGCAAGATAATATTGTCTTTGGAATTAATTTCTAGAGAGACGAGAATAACCACAGAAATTACAGATCCGAGGTTCAGAGGCAAACCCCACTTTTTTTTACTTTGGCTTTAAGGACAGAAATTCAGCATTTCTGAAAAACGGACACGTAATGAGTATTATTTAGCATATTCTTTCCTGGGGAGCTAGGATAAGAAACTGTAGTGATAACAAATGCTGCAGTATACTTTCTTTAAATTTATTTTTAATCCTGAAAGGTGATCAAACATCACAGTAACAGCAATGAGCGAAAAACCTCTATATAAAACAAAACAAAACAAAACAAAACAATTAGGAACATGTAATGTACATTAAAATAGATTACATTTCTCTTATTTTCCTTTTACCAGAGTACAGAATGCACAGGCTGCTGTGGGAAAACAGCTGCAGCTCATTACAAACATGAAACATCAGGAATAATAGCCTATTCTTAACCTTTTAGTAAGAACATCATCTATAATCAGTATATATAAAAAATATAATTCTTGACATTAGTTCACCATAATGGAAACTTTCTTCCCTCACATACATCCACTTTTCCTCTATCCACCTATAATCCTCCTTTTGTGGTATGCAAGAGAGGAGGAGAAGCATCAAAACACAAATTAGACATATTTTAGGTGCTTAATGTTCCTTTAGAAATAAACCACTTTTACAATGTAATTATATTATGATGCATCTTTGCAATTTTTATTTTTTGAAGTGTCAAAACATGTATATATTGTTTGAAATAAAGGAGGATTGTAGGCATTTGAGTCAAAATTATTTTGAAAAACATGTTTTAGGAAAGTAATAAATTCATTTTAAGCTGTCTTTGGTATCAGCATGTTCCTGGATAAATAAATTTTTAAAATAAATAAAACTAATAATTTTTTTGTCTTATATTTCCCAGTAAATGTATCTTCAGCCTCTTACCAGGAAAGAAGGAGAGAAAATATCAGTTTCACATGTGCAATGAATGATATTCCAGTGTTTTGGATGCTTCAGTAAACTAAATGTTCATTTCTTACTAGTCAGAAATTATCAAATCGGTAGCCTCAATCTTCTAGTTTCACATACTTCTTTTATTCCACAACAGCTCCTTTGAAAACTAAAATTTTGACAGTTTTTTAATGCTTGATCACATTGGTCACAACCAAACTGCTGTGTATAAGAGAACTGCATCCAATAGGCACAACCTGTAAAAATGCCTTTTAACTTTATAACAATCCTGAAGCAGATTCTGCAGAGCAGGCTTAGTGTCATGCTAAGGAGAATTAGCTTGTATTTTGAATTAGCACATCTTTGGTATTGCTTTAGTCACAAGTGAGTAATGATTATGGTAGTTTTCAAGTTCTGTTCTATAGTGTATTGGTATCATGCTTATTAGTGCTATAAGTGAGAAAGATAAGAAAGGCAAATTGCAAGAAAGGTAAAATGGGGATAAGGAAAATCGTTCCTGATTTCTTTGTGGTGGTGTAGCAAAAAGCTGTAGCTTTCCCAGTTAAGATGAGGTGATTTGAGGGAACTTTTTAACTTTGAGATAAAGTAATCTCAGTTTTATTTAGGTTTTCCTAGGTAAGCAGACTGGGAACCACCCCTCCCTTTACGAAAGTAAAAATACATTTTTCTTTCACACAGAAAGGTTCCCTTTTCCCTCCCAGATGATTTATTAAGAGTTTGTACAAAGATTTCAGTCTCCTGTGAAGACTCCTAATTTGTTCATCTTTGAGCATACACAAGGATGTGATAACCTAATATTTTTAATGCAAAAATATGCAGAAAATGCACTTAAAAATACCACAGGGACACTTAATATAGCAAAAATAAATTGGAAAGGCACATCTGCATTTTGTTTTTCTCTTATTTAAGCCACCTTTGGAAATGGTGGCTTGGATATTACCCATGTGACATTCTGAATACCTTATACCTTGTTAGTGAAATTTGTCTCAGAGATTTTCCTCTACATGCAGTCTGCCAGTACACAAGCCATCTTGAAAGCATCCTTTAAATAGTATCTTTCATACATTGCTCTATTTTTTATTATTAATGTCTTTCAGAGTATGGGTTGTGAATGCAGCTCTCTACTTTTCATGGACAGAACTACGATTCCTGGAGTTGTCAGCTCCAGCTGTGTCACAGAAGTCTAAAAATAAATGGATATACTGCAACCTGGTGAGACTGTTATACTCCCGTGGTGCTCATTCTTGCTCCTCAGTGAGTTACACTAGTTCATTGGGTCTAGTCCAAAGGAAGTTCCGCCCTGCTCTCGTGTATTTGTAGAGAAAGGTTTGAAGTAGTAGCTTCTTTCTTGGGAATGGGGAGGAAACTTGTCTGTTCTTGTTAAGCATATAATAAAAAGCATTGAAGATCTTTTAAAGTCTGCAGCAGTTCTGACATCGCATGGTGCCAGCACAGGCTATTCCTGCAAAGACCTAGATTGTGAAGGAATATATAATCAATCTATTCCTTGAAATAAATGGAAGAAAAATCATTCAGTGAAAAACAGTTTTTCCCCCAAGGCATACCCTCCTTTTTTCCCTTCATACCCACTAATCTGCATCTTGTACATATGAGAGTTAGCCAGACTCTGAATGCAAGCACTGATGTGCCATTTGCATAGCTTCCCTTCTTCCAAGCAGCCTTCAATAGGCATTTCAGCTATTTTCTCCAAACAATGTGGCATCTCAGTGTGTATTTTCCCTATCAGAGTAAAACAACACCTTGAAATAAAATCAAAGCCATAGCCTCAGAAAAAAAAAATGTTAGTTTCAGAAACATAAAGAGAGTACAGAGAGTAGAGAGATGTGTCCTCCCAGTACTTTAGAAAAAAAAAAATAAAGATCAGCAAAAGACAGCACAGTTAAAAGTAAGCACTAACTCCATTCTCTGGAAGAGAGGTAGAGAAAGCAAATAGTACCAGTTGCCTTTATAAAAAGAAATGTGCTAAGTCACTTGTAATAACAATCAGTAACTACAGTTTAAAAAAAAAAAAAAAAAAAAAAAACAAAAAACAACAACAACAAAAAACAAACCCAAAAACCAAGTTCCAACAAAACCAAGCAACATTGTTAAAATTTAAAAAGTTGCTTCGGGGTTTTAAAATTTGGTAATAGAAAGTAAGACATTACACATACTGTCAGCTCAGTGATTTGGCTTTAGCTTTATCTACTGCAAAGCAAGAGGTCAGGCTTAAAGAACATCCAGAAGACTCCTGCCTCTGGGAGCAGCAGGGATGAGAAAGATCTGCCCTTCTGGACTCATGGGAGGGAGGAGGTGCAGCTCACTCCTCTCTGGAGCACTCCCCAAGTAGATGTCTAGCTATAGCAATGACAATAGTAATTATAATCTCAAAGAAGGCAGAACAGCTGAAACAGCATGGGGCACTATTAAAAAAAGGAAGAATCCTCAGAAGCCATTGAGTAACCTCTGGAAGGCTGGTGTATGTGGAAGACCTGAGTCTGCTTGCTTTAGAAGTTTCCCTTAACAGTGAACAGAGGAATTAAAGACAGCAGGTATAAAAACATGCCTTGTTGGAATCTAAGACAGCAGAAAGCAAAAAATGTGAATCATCATTAGTCATTATAAGGAAATAAAGGGATATGTTCTGAATACAGATGAAGCCCTTGACAGAAGCAATGACATCTACTGAAAAGACAACAGAGCTCTCAAGCGTCCCTTATAAAGAAAGACGGCACCACAATTGGATTTTGCATGAAGCATAGTCTGCTTGCTCCTTAGTTGTCATTTCTGAATCAGCTAGGGTCTGACACATTGCTGCTCCAACAAATAACTTATCACTGAGCTTACAAAAGGTTAAAGTTCTTTTTATTTATAAATTGTAAGAGCAGAGCAACAGTGAGAGACAGTACTCACTGTTCATGTTTGTTTCTTGAAACTGTGTCCCTAAAAGTTGAATGGTGACATAGGCTTTTAGCCAACGATGCTGTTAGTACTCAGTCGTTATGGTGACTGTGCAAAGGTGTACTGAACACATTCTCAGCTGCACTGTTCCACGGAAAGCATAAAGGACTATCATATCCTCCTGCTCAGGAGCAGCCCTATGTCTCTGCAAGAAATATAATGATGAGCAGAAACAGACTTGCCTACAGGAAGTAAAAACAAAACAAACAAAACAAACCAAAACAAAAAAACACACAAATACCTCCCCTCCAAGGGAAAAAAAAAAAAAAAAGAAGGCAAAACAAATGAAAAAACCAACTAAAAAAACAACCCCAAACCAGTAAAAATGTCTTTATTCAGAATAAGGTAAGTATAGAACAAATGTATTCTGAAGGTTATTTTTAGAGAGTTGGGGCAGGTTATCAGAAAACATTTTCTAATTGTTCCTTGCTAGACTACGCACTGACCCTTACCTCAGATTTCACATGTAAATTAGACTACAGGAAATTAGCTCCAAAATCGTATCTATTTCTCAGTGTAGTGATCACAAATCTTTTCGGGTTGGTCTTGCTGCTCCCCACTCCCATCCCGTATGTCATCTTTTCCCCTCACAATTAATGAGGGGAAAATTGACAAGAAATTATCTTGTCTTGCCCAATTCCTATCTTCATAGAGGGATGAAGGATGATTTCCTGTCTTCCTTGGGGATCAAGCTCAGCTTCTGTCCCTCTCAAGTCTCTCCAGGACTCACAGCAACGTCCATTTTTTCCAGAGGCAAACAAA
Source organism: Podiceps cristatus (assembly GCA_000699545.1). Lineage (NCBI taxonomy): Eukaryota > Metazoa > Chordata > Aves > Podicipediformes > Podicipedidae > Podiceps > Podiceps cristatus. Next base: position 24,527 of record KL268988.1, on the reverse strand, counting down.
AAGAACAAACAATAATGAAGTTTTTAACACTCCCAAGACAGTGACAGACACGTTTCTTGTCAGGAGACTTCAATGTGGAGGCTGCACAGAAATTGTGTTGGTAATAATCTCTTTTAATTGGATCACACCATAAAACCAGAAGGAATCATTAGATTATTTTGTCTGACATCTCATATATCACAAACCATTATAACTTAGACCATCATACTTCATCCCGTTTATGTCTTTACAGAGCTCAGTAACTTGCATTTGCCTAAAACAAATGTTCTCGAAAGGTATCTGGAAGAAATAAAGAAATATAGAATTTCTCACTTCTTTTGGTAGTTTGTTCTGCCAGTTAATCATCCATTAAAACCATTGTTAAACACAAAGGTTTATTTCCAGTTTGATTTTTTCCTACTACAGCATCTTGCTACTCGTTCTTTTTTTTTTTTTTTTTTTTTTTCCCCTTTTTTCCATGAGTTTAAAAAGCCCTTAATTATACGGGGTGTTCTCACAAAACAATATTTAAACACTACTGTAATCAAACTGCCTGTAAACCTTCCTTTTGACAGATAAAACTGTCAGAATATCTCACTGGAGTACATCTCTCCACACTGCTTAAATCACTCTTGTGGCTCTTTTCTGCCTCACTTCTGATTTTTTAACACCTTCTTTGAAATAAATAAACTCAAACTGAATCCTGCTCCAGTATCAAAGTCCTTACCTCAATATTCAGTAACAGTATAAAGACTGCAGGAAAAAAAAAAGACAGATATTGAAGAATTATAGGTCCTTACAGTATGTAATGAAAAAGTCAATGATATTTTCCCATCAAAGTGCAGGATAGGAATTCAAATGTTGGGGGTTTAGTTCTTATCATATTAAAGACTGTTATGTAAATTTGGGTAAATATTTTTCAAAATTTTCTGATTTTGTTACACCAGATGTACTAAACTGCAAGTAGGACCTTCTCAAGGGTTTTGCAACACTTAATTCTTTATAGTCTCTAAGTGCTTTGGGATCATTATTACAATTAACATTCATATACCTCACCACATTTTTGTTAATGTGACATCAATAGAGGCATTCTAGAAATCGTTACTAAAATCTCTGTAAAGTACTTCTTTGTAAACTAAAAGAATATTCAATAAAGTTGCAGAGATATAGGAGTGATTTTCCAATTTCATGTCTGAAAATGATAGGTTTGACAGACAGAAACAACTCTTAAGAAGAGACTCCCATCTTCCCCTTTAACAACCAAGTCCAATGTATTTATGCATCTCTACTTATCCAGTATAATTCTTCTATGTACATAAGAAGAAATACATATTTATGTGCAAAGTTTAATTCTAAGGTTGGGAGGCACAATGGAGCCTAATTTTATTATACTAGATATTTTTCCTAGAGGTGCATATTGATTTCACACTGCCAAACAAACTGCAAAATACATTATAACAAAACAATTAAAAGTGCTGATAATTATTACAATTAACTCGCTGCTTCGTACTAATGGAATGTTCAAGCATCCGAGAATTCCTGATTATCAGAAACTAATGGATGTTCAGAAGAGGATGTCATTTTCTGTAGCAATTTGTTCTTGGCCGATTTAATGTTCCCTCAGAACACTTTTCCATTCCTAAATGTCTCATTTGTGGCTTTGCAAAGGAAAGGATCGTGACAGTATTGTTTCAGTGCTTATTTTGTCTTCAGAAGGCTCAGGTCTGTTCACTTTGCTGTTATGCCAGGAGCATAGAGTCCAAAATAAAAGGAGACCTGAATCATTTTATACATAAACTTGTTAAGCAGAACTAGAGGATTCTCATTTACAGCAGTGATAAATGTGAATTAATCCCACTGAAGTGTACAGAGTTTGGGCTGAAAGAAGCTTGGTCCATTTTATCTAGCTGTATTTCTGTGTCATGAGTGCTGCTCTGGCTGTGGGAAACCTTTTCATTACATAGCTCTTGATCCCTGTTGTGCTGCTGTAACACTTCTGATGCTGTTCCCGTGCCTGACCATGATGCTGCTCTTTCTAGGTTGCAAGAACAAGCATCCAAATGGAGTTTAGCTATTCAAATCCACACAGTACCTGCAGTAGCCCTTTGACGGAAAGAGCAAGTTGAGAACAGCAAGGGACAGTCCCTCCAAGCTTACTTCTGTCCACATGCATTTCTTGCACTGGCGATGCCAGCTGCACACCAATTAAATGTTGCCCTGACGTGGAATCTTTTCTGCAGGATCATATAGCTGATTTGGCAACCCCTTTATTGTGCCACTGTTAAAACTCATGATACAACAATTTAAACTTTAATTTCCTTTATGAAATACTCTTATGTACTTTTCAATAGGGAGCACTGTGAACAAGGGTGGCATCAACTCTGTAGGACACCTGTTTTGCAGAACAAAACTTCTCCAGTGACTAACATCTTGAGAAAACACATTTCTCAAAAGCTACACTGTCTCCGAGAGCATGAGATAATTAACCTCCTTTTTGAGATTTGTATTTTCAGTATCTCCATTTCGTACTTCAGAGAAATAATGTAATTAACAGGGGCAAGCAAGTTATATTAATTATTTCTTCAACAGCACCTGTGTGGTTTTGTGTATTGAACTTACAGGAGAACATGGCTTGTGATGTAAGGGTCTTACCGTCTTTAACAAATAAAAAATATAATTCAAATAAATAAGCCATTACAAATTTATGAACCTTCCCATAGAAAACAAAAGTGAGTGAGAAGAAAGGCTTTATATACCTTCATTAGATATGTTTAAGATATGATATAGTCTGAAGAATAACTGTCTCTCTCTGAATTTTTAAATAAAATTCTCAATAAACTGGGGCAGAATTTCCAAGGATTACTTTAAGAACTTTAATCTTTTTTTAAAGCAGAAAATACATTAATGCTTTGCTGATTTTTAAAGCAGGAAATACATCAGTGCTCTGCTGAATCAGGGCCGAAAAGAGCAATCCAGTCACACTCTGGGACAAAAATATCACAGTGTGTAAAATATCCATAATGTGATTAAGAAGAAAAAGGTCATTTTGAAGCTTAAAAAAATTTAAGAGTAGAAGCTTTAAAATGTTCCCACACCTAGGGTAAGCAATTTATAGCTTCACTAATATGTTCACCTAATAACACAGCTTAGCTAATTACACAGCTTGAACAAACAGCTTTGAGTCTCTGAGGACAGAGGTAAGGAACAGGTAAGTCCATTCTGGAGTTAGATGGCAGAACAACAGCTCTCACAAAACACCACAGAGACCAAAGGCAGAAGTTCTCATCATGCCATACTTCCGTTACACATTCCTGGAGAAGGAACCAAGTCAAGTATCTCAGCAGTTCTGAGATATGCATTAAGTTTGCAGGGAGAGCACAGAGCAGGGAAAGATTTGGAGTCAACTGAGAAAAGAAATTGCCTGTTGTTGGACCCTGAACGTGCTCATTGAAAGAGGACTCTTTTTTTTTTGGTAAATAAGCAAGATGACTAGAAATAAATACCTGTCTCTATCAGGAACTTCTCCTCCTAATGGGAAGACCCCATAGTATCCCAAACATGTTTTTTTTTTCTGCTTAGATCACTACCCTTCTGAAATGCCTGTACACCAAGGCACGCAGTATGGAGAATAAACAGGATGAACTAGAGATCTGTGTGCAGTCACAGGGCCGTGATCTCATTGCAATTGCAGAGATATGGTGGGATAGCTCCCATGACTGGAACACTGTCATGGATGGCTGTGTACTCTTTAGGAAAGACACGCCAGCAAGGCAAGGTTGGTGGTTGTAGACGACACCAAGTTGGGCAGGAGAGTTGATCTGCTGGAGGGTAGGAAGGCCCTACAGAGGGACCTGGACAGGCTGGATCAATGGGCCAGGGCCAATTGTGTGAGGTTCAACAAGGCCAAGTGCCAGGTCCTGCACTTGGGTCACAACAACCCCGTGCAACGCTACAGGCTGGGGGAGGAGAGGCTGGAGAGTTGTCTGGCTGAAAGGGACCTGGGGGTGTTGGTTGACAGCCGGCTGAACATGAGCCAGCAGTGTGCTCAGGTGGCCAAGAGGGCCAACAGCATC
>KL268988.1:2748-16806 GCA_000699545.1 Podiceps cristatus | reverse complement strand
TGAACAGAGGCTGAGACAGGTCACAGAGGTGAATCGCGCAGAGCTTTTGATAGAGTGTTTGAAACAGGGAAGTATTTTCCATTGTTCACTTCGCTTCTGGAGGCACACAGAAAGCATATTTGTGTTGCCAGTGGGAAAAGACTTGTCTTTTTACCACAGGAGTGCTCATCTGCCATTTTTTTCGTGACCAAAATATTGACGACTCACTGCAGAACAAATGTGATGGATACAAGAGTAATCAAGCAGTGAGTGAATCTGATGAGTGCATTTCACATCTGAGACTTGTTTCTCCTTCTCCATCCCAGGCTGAAGTAACTGTGAATTATTTTAATTAATCTGCCATAGAATGTCATAGCCTAAATGAGTTCAAAAGATTTTGATACAATCCATAGCACATCACAAATATCACCTTCAACTATACTCATTTCTGTAGTCTTAAATCTGAGAGACATGCAGATAAGATGACAGGTGTAGCATAAAAGAATAAAATATAGTAGAAATCAATTACAGTCAGATCATTTTTCTTCCTTAAGCAACATTTTTTTATAAAAGAGAAATTACTACAACAAAAGTGACTGTAATTTCCTTAATGATTGAAAGATCTACATATTTTCTCTAAAAACTAGATTTCACTCCTTCAGTGTAAATTATAAATAAATTGTCTAGTTTTCTGTGATTACTATAGCTCATCACATTGGAAACTGTGGCACCTGCACTGAGAAATACATTCAGTATCTCATGTCCTAAACAATCAGTTGTAATTAATATGATAGTCACAATTAATATGATGTTTTCATATCTAAGATGAAACAGGCAGATGGGGACAAGAGTCTCACATGCATCTGGTACCAAATAATAGGAGACTGGCAAGAGATTTTTTGCTTGACTTGCTATTTACATATTTGATTAAGTACTAAGAGATTTTATGTGTGAGTAAGCTAGAGACCAAGACATACCATAAAAATTCCAGCACGGTAGTCTTCCAGTTTCAAATGTAAAATATATAGTGCATGTAGCCCACCAGCTTCCTAACTTAAGAAGCGAGTAAACCTTTTCAAGCCATGCAAAAAATACCATTCTCAGCAATGCAATAGACTACATAATTAGCAATAAGAATCTCTCATGATAGTAGAAGTCCAATTAAGAAATGAAACACAGATGATGAATGTGTTTCTGACTTTTTTTTTCCAATTTGAAAACCTAAGTCCCAGAGAGTTTGACTGGGATAGTGGTTATGCTGCCAGTGTTAGCAAGCATGGACTGCCCCTCCCACCCTTTTCTCAGAAGAGCTTTCATAAAGCTCTTCAATACAAATTGTATGTTTAAGCAGGGTATCTGACAGCCCTACGCTGTCTCCTGCTGTTGCCTTTCCAGGCCCAACTTACCTCTGAAAATTCAGCCAGTAGAGGAAGAAATAACAACTTTTTAATAGCAGGTTAATATTTTTGACCTTTCATGATACATGAAAGATACATCCTGTAAATCCATCTCCTGCATATATTTTGAATCTTTCATGTGAGAGGGTCTCTCACTCTGTCATGTTGAAGCTAGTCCACTTTCTATGGAGTTCTTAGCATTGGATTGGAGCAGCACTCAGAATCGCCCTTTGCTTCTGTCGGTTTTGAGACAGAGGACTCAGGCTAAGATTGGTCCAAGATACTAAGCAATTTACTCTCCTCTTCCATGGACATTTTATTTGTTTTTACAATTACATTATTTTCCTCTAAATATCACTTTGGGCCATAATAAAACACATGTTATTTGCTAGTGCCAGTCTGCCTGGGCAGTTCAGATAGTGTAGTGGCAGTAATCCATTCTCTTCACTATTACATGGCTGTTTTCCTTCAGTTACTGTATCTCCAAACTTTACCAGTGGTTATTTCCTCAGAATTTCTGTTGGGTTGGAGGGGAAGAGGGTGGTGGGACATTTTGTTTAGGTTTGTTTTGGGTTTTTCTTGGTTGTTTTGGTTGTTTGTTTTTTGTGTTGTTTGTTTGTTTTTTTTTTTTCCCCTCCACAGGTCATTCCTACAAACAGGAAATACATCAGTCTTGGAATGCAGCTGGTTGAAGTTATCATTATATATACAAGGGCTGACTGTCTATTTCTGATAAATTTATGTGAATTTGTATGAATTGTATTTCCTAGTAGGAATTCTATGACACTAGAGCCTCATATGTGGCGCTACTATTAAAAATTCTTTATCAAGTGGTTTTAAGTGGTGTAACTTTGGATCAAGTGGTTGTGAGTGACTCAGCTGAAATGAAGGGGAACCAAATAAAAGCACCTCTATAATTAAGGTTTTAAATTCAAAAGAGAAAACTTGCAGGAGATGAATTGAAAGTGGCAGAGACTTAGAATCGGACTAAGTCAAAAGTACAGGAATTTTCTTCAATTTTCATCACAAGCAAAGTAGAGGAAACTTGGAGAAAAAGGCCTCAGATCTAAGTGGATGAAAAGGTGTGTTCAAAAGTGAGAAAAGCAGTAAGGCTGCAAGAAAAGGAAAAAAGGTTTAATCAGTAGTGAGAGTTATGTGTTACAGGTCAATATGTTTAGAGAAGTGAGAACTGCAAAAGCCAAGATAAATTAGATCTTGGAAAGGATATTAAAACAAATACTGAAAAGTTCCTTATCCACATAATTAAAAACAGACCAAGGAAAGAGATTAAACATAATCTAGATATGGCCCCAAAAGCTGAATTAATATTTTGTCTTAGTTTTCAGTAAAGTTGAGGACATGAAGCATACTAGAAAAGGCAAACTAGCTTATAGAAATCAGGGCCTACAAATGTAAATTACCATAAGTAGGATGCAAAAAAACCCAAATCTCACTAGATATTCAATACACTCAAGGTTGGGGGACATGATAATCCCTATCAGAAAGATGATATGGTACCTCAGGTAATTCTAAGTCTTTCAGGTGAGTGTAGCTGCTGTTTTCAGTCCCTATTGTACCACTGCAGTTGTAAAAAGAATACGATTTGGGCACTTACTCATATGTAATGGTTCAGAACTAATTTGAAGGAAAGAATGATTTAAGACTTAAAAGTAAACAGATGATAAGATTAAAAAACTCATAAAAAATATGATAGCCAGGCTAACAGACTACATAGATGTTCTTTGTAGATGATTTTAAATGAGTAGTAGATAAATGAAATGAGGAAGAAATGACCAATACAAAACTCAATAAAGAATTTGATATCGTAAATCACACCGATAAATATTAAAAGTATAGAGCACAAGGTCATGTAATTTAGGATTAATAACAATACTTTTTGCTGTCAACGAGGATTGATAGCATGGAGGTGAAGTGGCTGCAAAACAGGCATGGCAAAAGAAAAATGTGAGAGTGGGAGGAGGTGGAGGAAAACCTGCTTTTTTAGCAGATACATATATGAAGCTACCTCTGTCAGTTGAAAGGTTTTCTTTTGGGTTTATATGCCACATGTTCCTAACATCTATTAGTTTAATGTGATGTTAAATAAAATTATGTATCTTTTATTAAAAGAAAAACCTCATGTAGAATACTATATGGATTTTGTTAGAAATAAGAATATATTGTTCCAGGTTATTCAGACATACATGCACTCCTCAAAAATGGCACTACTGGAACACAGATGCTCTAATAAAGATGTATAAAAAGAACATACTGACACAAACACATGCTAAAAAATAAAAACAATATTTTGGCAATGGCTGAACATATATGCACATGGGATTGATGATAATTTTTCTTCTGACTAGATCTTATGCACTGTTTCCCATAGATTAATATTTATATAGAGTATGAAGCATAGTAACATCCTTATAAATAATAATTTGATTAACCTCATTGCTTTAGATTAGACTTCTGGCAAAAAAACATCTGGCAAAAAAAGGACGCAATCTCCACTGCAAAGTTTTCAACTCAAGCTTCAATTAAGAAATTTACTAAAGGTGCTGTGCAGAGAGATGGTGTCAGAGCTCAACAGGCTAAGAAAGTACTTTGACTATTGTCAGATCTGTTGTCCTTATGTTTCTTTCCTAAGATAAAACATGCCATACATATCTTATAGACTGCTACTTTCTCATTCCACAGATGATTGTATATTTTAAGAGAATAAAAGAATAAATTCATTTTTAGAGCATACAACACTCAGAGTTTAACAGCACTTGATTGACCAAAAGTCCACCAAAGCTCAAATTAAAACCATGGAACAGAGGGAGCTGCAGTGCAACTATTTGCTCAGAAATAATTCATAAGTTAACATTTTTCACTGACAATCCCTCCCAGGTGCAACTCAGTAAGAAGCATTCTGTTAAAACATACACCCAAGGGTCTTTTGAATTTTTGGAAATAAAACTGAAAAAAAAGTTAAAAAAAAAAATGAAAAAAACTTCCAATTTTTTTTCATCTCTTAGTCTGTTAGAGGCCAAAGGCACGCTTCTTTATATAATTGTATTGGCCAGAAACAACCTCATCTTTTGATAAAACTTTGAAAATGAAAGTCTATCTGGTGTTCTGTACATAACATTATAAACCTTAGAAGAATGAGTTGGACAGCCACAGGGATGTTGTGTAAGACTTTCTTTTGGAAAAATCAGACCTACTTACTGATGTTTAGCCATCATACCTTCCAATTCTTCTATAAATGTAGTATAGTATAACTTCTTTGACAGATGAACTATTGTTTTCCAATCAGCATGACATAACTCCATATCTGCAAGCACCTAATTCAACAACATCAAAATTCTCAAATATTTTAGGAACAGACATGGATATGATAAGATAAAAGTCAGTTATTCTGGTATAAAATTTTACAGTTGTTTAATGAAAAATGATTTGTTTTCTATTGTTCTGAATGTTCCTTTATTCAAACAATTTGTTTATATATTTGGATAAAAGTAGTTTATGTATCTCAAGAAGAGTTCCTACAGCTTTTACAGGCTTCCATGGATTAATTATATACTAGCTTTTTTTTTTTTTTTCCTAGCAAGGTTTCATTGAAAATTAAATTGATTTACAGAGTCTCTCACAGTAGCAATTTGCCAAGCAAGGATATCATCAGTATCCATATAAATGAATAAAAGCATAATATCAGCTTTGTTTAGAGGCAACATACTATCTCTAACTCTAAATTAGACAATAAAATTGTTTGCCTTAATGACATGATAACCAAATATACCTTCAAATTCTTATTTTTAAAATTATAAGACTGAATTAATTAAATAATTCTATTGGTAGTATTGATATCACCACTCATGTCCTTTTTTTTAGGAACCTCACTCCTAAATAGTTTTTTCAGTGATTCAAATATCTGGAATAATTCACTATCCTGTCATGAACCATTCACAGTGACTTCATACCTCCGGTTATAAGCTCCAAAACCAGTACTTAAAAAGTGACACGGCTTTTCTTGTTTTATTTGGCAGAAGTGTTCTCCTTAAGAGAAGTATTCTTTCTGAGATTTCATATTCTCTGCAAGTTCTCTGACACAATCACCAGGATGCTTTAAAGTGAAAATCAATGCAAGTTGCAGCAGTTTTGAAAGAACGGACAAAATGAAATCCTAAAAATTAAAAATCATGAGGCCTCTTTCCTACCTTTGCTTTCCTATGCATGAGACTGGCTATGGATTACTAAACCTACAGATGACATGAAACTAAACAATTAACTGTTAAACCCTTTTCAATGAGAAGCATTGGAGTTTTTTTCTCCCATTCAACCCAATCTGTACAGACTCACATCTACTGCAAAGCAAATAAAATTTGATTATAAGGTAAAACCCTGTAATCATGGCCCCAAGAGAGGAAAGTTTGTCTTTGATTTCAGTTGGGTTAGGATCTCACACATAATGACAGTGCTTGGCGGGGGTGGGATGTAAGAAATGCTGTCAGGTGACCTAATACCACTTTGCAGCATAGTTGCTGTAAAGGATCCTGCCCCAGGCAAGAAAACTTTAATTTTACAAGGTGACATGAACACAGGTTAGAAACTATTCACATATATAATATTTCTGACTTTTCCTTAACTGGAGTAAAGGTCTGGTTATCCCCAGAGACACCTCAATGTATTTCTTTAGACCAGACTTTAATCCCTTTGTTGATCCATCATTTCTTGGGTCTATTTCACTTGACAAGGCCTCGGCCAAAGCCATACTCTGAAATTCTCTAATCAAGAGTATACAATTGATTGCTTACGAACAACTCTAAGACCCATGCTCCCACCAATGATCCATAGGTCATGTATCTTGGCATTGTATTAGAGCTTGTTTCCAGCCAAAAAATTCTCAGATCCCTTTTCAGATCAACACATAAGCAGATGCACTACTTACACTGCATACGCATAATTATCATCTGTTAAATAAAATCCATCTGACCTTGACTGCGTGCTAGCTGAAGTGTGCATACAGCACAAATGCGGAAACAATGAGCATAAGCTCATTCATTGTCTTCAGGATAACGGATTTATTTCTACGCTCTGGGTAGAATGTACTCATCCAGGAAAGCAAAGGAGAAATCCCAAATCGTAGCCTTCTCCCTCCTCTGCCAGACCTGGATTCTAACTCCTCTCCCACAGAGAACTCTGGTCCTCGTTTGGTCAAGAATACTGTTAGAAGTAGCAGAATAAATCTTTAAAATAAACGTAACATTAAAGATCACCTTCTTTCTCTATGCTGAAAATGTTGTTTGTGGAGTTTAATTTTCATTTTTAACTTCCAGGTTTTCCCACTTTTCCACACAGCTTCCTGAATTTCCTCTTTTATGGTTAGTATTCATCATTAGATATTGTAAAATGGGTTTGAATGACGCATTAGCAGGAAAATTAAAAATCATTTGAACATAACCCTACCTGGATTTGAGATGCACACTATATTTGGGACTTGTTTGTTTGTTTTAACCCACAGATGATGTGATATTACAAAAGTGCAAGCTATTAGTTTACATACAGCCATATCAAAGGAGCTGTTTTCAAATGCGAAACTTTTAGCATTCACTGTATTACATACAGGTGTATTTTTCTCTGGTTGTTACACTTTCATTCTCATTCATCTTAATTCTATCTCTAACTATATTTTTGTGAAATGGCATGCTTGTCACCTAGAGTGTAGTGTACCTTCAACCTGTACTTCATGAAGTACTACTGCGGCAAGGGGAAAAGGGTTTACTGGAAGAATGCAAGATTTCTTCATTCTTCAGTTCTGTTGCAAATTATTTCTCTGTCATTAAATGTAAAAGAAAGTTGTTTCTTAAAAAAAAAAAAAAAAAAAAAAAAAAAAGTGCAATAGGTTAAGGTCAAATGATGCTGATTTAATGATATCTGATTGTCCCCCTGTATTTGGCACTGGTGAGGCTGCACCTCGAGTGCTGTGTTCAGTTTTGGGCACCGCAGTATAGGGAAGACATTGAGATGCTGGAGAAGGTCCAGAGAAGGGCAACAAAGCTGGTGAAGGGTCTGGAGAGCAAGTCCTGGCAGGAGCAATTGAGGGAACTGGTGGTGTTCAGTCTGAAGAAAAGGAGGCTGAGGGGAGACTTTATTGCTATCCACAACTACCTGAAAGGAGGTTGTAGCGAGGTGGGTGTGGGTCTCTTCTCCCAAGTAACAGGCAAGGGGACAAGAGGAAATGCCCTCAAGTTACACCAGGGGAGGTTTAGATTGGGCATTAAGAAACTTTTCTTCACTGAAAGGGTTGTCAGGCACTGGAACAGGCTGCCCAGGGAGACGGATGAGTCACCATCCCTGGAGGCATTTAAAAGGCCGGTAGATGAGGTGCTCAAGGACACGGTTTAGTGGTGGTTAGGCATGGTTGGACTCGATGATCTTAAAGGTCCTTTCCAACCAAGGAATTCTATGATTCTATTTACACTGAGTTTACATTTCTACATGAATTAAACTACTTTGATTTTTCACTCTTCATAGATCAGAATTGCATTCCCTGTTTTAATGTCACTGTATCACTGCTGGATTTTTTTCCCCTCCCCTGCATTGTTCTCACTTGGTAATGTCAACTTCCTTCTTTTGTCACATTCTGAGGAAGATGCCAAAGGAAAGCATCATTAGCAAATACAGAAGTCTTCAATGACTGAGTTCCCATCGCTGGGAATATCAAGGCACTGATATTTAAATACAAATTCCTTCATTCGACAAAGTCAATCTGGCAGTCCTTTACCTGCCAGGATAACTGAACTCCCAGTCTAACACAAAAATGAGCCTTTTGGATTGCTGGGGGTTAAACCAAGCTGCCAGGAAAGCCAGGGGAGAGGATCTGACTCCCAGATGCCTCTGCTAGAGAAATTAATCCTGGAGTTTAGCATCTGGATCCTTCAACTGCCAAGCTTGCCCCAGTTGTGTGTTTCATCGCTGGGCCAGATTAAAAAAGAATGATGAGCAGGAGCAGGTTCTGCACCATCAGTGACAAAAAAGGAGAAAAAAAAAAACCTGAACAAACAAAAACAAAACCTGAAAACCTAGAAAAAAAAAATTTAAATCAAGCGTGTCTTGCCATTGCATGTGTATGCTAATGCACTCTGAAACAATGCCCTGCCTAAAAGCTATGTCAAGAAAAGCCAGTCAGGTCTGTCGGTTTGTTTTTGCAAACAGTGTGGAAGTTAGAGGTGGCAAATTTGTGCAGGTTCAAACTCCCATTAGGGTGCCACCTGTCAAGATTTTCTTTGAGAAAACAGATTTATAAAATGTATTTTATTTCAGGGTGATAGCAGCCCTCATGAAGCATTCTACTCTCACAAGCAACCCGTACACTCATGTGATGTGATTTCAAAATACAGATGGGCTCCACCTGCTAAACTCAAATCCAAATCTGGGCGTAGTTCCCCTTACAAAGTTCAGACATTATATTCTGGGGATTTGAGCTAGTCCCATCATAGTTTGAAGTCCATCTGCGAAGCTGGATGTGCATTTAGATTCCAAAATCCCTACTTCGTAATTCATGTCAAGATCCTTGTATTTTTATTTGCATAAATGTAGGAAAAATATCCTCTCCTCTATAACTCCACCATTTTGGAATCTAACATTTTCCAACTCAGTTTTTCCCCTTCTCAAAAAAAAATTTTGAGAGCTTTGATCATATCTTCGGGAGATGAAAAAAACCCAGGACAATACATCACTATCCTCTCACCATATGATGAGAGGATGATGACAGAGACGGAGTGAATCAGCAATGTAAGATCCAACATAACAAAACTTATTTTTAGAGTGGTCTCTCAAAGATAAAGAGTTCCTTGGTGAGATCTGTCTGATTTAGAAGGAGGAAAAATTAATCCAGCTCCATAGTTTCAGTAAGATAGCCGTAGTTTTATGCTGCAAGATGACTGTGTGTATGTTACATCTAAGGAAGAATGCTGTCTTGGTGGTAGGAAATGTATCTCCTTGAACAGCTATAATCTGCTATAGGGAAGGATAATTAATTTATCTGCATTATGAGGAGGCCAAGGTACGTTGAAGCTGGTGATAAGAAATGAGCGCTGGGAGAAGTAGCAGGGTGACAAACTTGTAAATGCTATTTAGCATGCTGATGCTGGAGGAGTCCATCCGTATACAGCAGAAATTGGGGTTCAGTACTCAGATTAGCAAATGCCTACTTCCCCCCAGAAAGATCACACAGCAGAGCACATTATTCAATCTTTTGCAATACAAGCCTATATGCAGCCATTTTCTTCAATTTGGGTAGTCATGCCTACCAACTTAACATCAACGTTGTGCTACGCCTGGGTAGTATAAGATATGTTCGTAGACATAAGCACAAGCAAAAAGCAAGAAATTGCTTCTACAACCACTTCAGAGAAAAAAAAAAAATAAAATAGTTTATCTGTTAGTCCATGAATAATATTTTGGTCAACATGGCTAAGACTTTCAAAAGCTTCAATTGTTGCTAAGGGACACAGTTCTTAAGATGATGTCATTTAAAGATATACCATTTTGGAGAGCACTGTAGTCAACTTACTTTAAAAACTCAGTTTTCATTTTCTTAAGTAGGAAATCAGGTCTCTATTATCTAAATAACTACTAATTTTGAAAACATTGGACCACATTACTGAATATTGTTGCTTACATATAGCATAGCTACAACATACATTTGCTATTGTTACAATGGAGATGATTAATAAAATTACAAATATTTGAGAAAACAAAAAGTGAGCAGCTCCGGTGCCAGCAGGACGTGCAGCGGGGGGCTCCAGCACGGTGCACAGGGGATTTTCCTGAAACGGAGACATCTCAGGGGGAGCCGAGAGACCCCAGAGCCAGCAGCTCACCTGGTGGTGGCTGATGAGGCGTGAGTGGGGCCAGGAGCAGTGGTGGCCAAGCCCCTCCCCCCAGTATAGAAGAAGCCCCTGGGGAGGGCCAGCGACCAGGGTGGGCAAACCATGGTGCGGCAGCACGGCCCTGGCACAGCAGCACGGCAGTTTGTGCAGGGAGAGCACTAAGCTCTGCCAGCTTGACCAGCAAGCAATGGTGTCCATCCCACAGGAAGCCATGGCCTCTCTAAGTCCTGCACCCAGCAAGACCGAGCTGTGGTGGGCACATGCAGCCCCTGGGGAGGGCCAGCGACCAGGGTGGGCAAACCATGGTGCGGCAGCACGGCCCTGGCACAGCAGCACGGCAGTTTGTGCAGGGAGAGCACTAAGCTCTGCCAGCTTGACCAGCAAGCAATGGTGTCCATCCCACAGGAAGCCATGGCCTCTCTAAGTCCTGCACCCAGCAAGACCGAGCTGTGGTGGGCACATGCAGCTGCCCGGGTGCCCGGCTGCAGGGTGAGCCCTGCTCTGATGCCGGTACCGGCCGGCAGCAGCGAGCACAGCTGTGGGAGGTGTGCCCGGGCATAGGAACTCCTCTGCTTGGTGACAGAGCTCCGGGAGGAGGTGAGTAGGTTGAGAAGTATCGAGAGCGAGAGGGAGAAAGACCACTGGAATCACACTCTCTTCCCTGAGACAGGCCTGACAGGTAGCCAGGGCACACAATACAGAAGATTCCCTGTCCTCTCTCCGCCTGTCTGAACACAGTGACTCAAGGGACAGGGGCAATGGCGACAAGTTCCTGCCCGGCACAGCTGCACGTCTCCTCTGTGACTGCCCCACCTCTGCAGCTGCTCTTGTGCAATAGGTTTGAGGCTCTGCAAGTGGTACCGAACAATAATGAGAACGGTGGCTCATCTAGCTTGGAGGCATCACCCAGGTGAAGTCGGCCTATGCCCTGCATCGAAACTGCTTCCATAAAGACCAAAAGATGGGTCATCGTCATGGGAAACTCCCATCTGAAGGCAACAGAGGGCCCAATATGCAGACCAGACCCACTTCTTAGGGAAGTCTGCTGCCTCCCTGGGGCCTGAGGTAAAGATGTGAAAAGAAAGCTTTGTACCCTGGTATGGCCCTCAGATTGCTATCCCTTGTTGATTTTTCAGGTAGACAGTGCTGAATTTGCAACAAGAAGTCCAAGGGCAACCAAGAGAGAGACTTCAGGGCCTTGGGATGACTAGTTAAGGGATTAGGAAGGAGCACAAGTAGGTTCTCCTCTATCCTTCCAGTTGCAGGGACAGATGAGGGAAGAAACAGGAAGAGCCAACAGATCAGTACCTGGTTCTGAGTCTGGTATTACCAGTAGAATTTTGGGGTTTATGATCATGTGTTGGTTTACACAACACTAGGCTTGCTGGCAACAGACATGGCACACCTGTCTTAAGGGGGGAAAAGGATCTTTGCACGGGAGTTAGCAGAGCTCATTGAAAGAGCTTTAAACTAGATTTGAAGGGGAAAAGAGAGAAAACCAGGCTCAGTAGAGATAAGCCTGGGAGTGGCATACTGTTTGAGGGATGGTGTGCTAGCAAGGTCCTCTAGTCTGCCATCTCAGTGGAGACAAGGAATGAAGATTCATGCAGCAGCAAACACGCAAGTGTTATTGATGTATTAGAAACCATGGAAGTGCCTGAGAATGGACATAGGAATAGGGCATCTCCCCCAAAAAGGTGGCAGGGTCAATAGTCCAACTGAAGTGCATCTGCACCAATGCATGCAGCATGGGCAACAAACAGGAGGAGCTGGAAGCCATCGGAAGTTTTCCTGGAAGCAGGAAAATTATGATATAGTTGTCATCACAGAAACATGGTGGGATGACTCGCACAACTGGAGTTCTGCAATGGATGACTATAAACTCTTCAGAAGAGCTAAATAAGGAAGGAGAGGTGTTAGGGTAGCCCTGTATATTAGGGAGTGTTTTAATTGTCTACAGCTTAATGGTGGTGATGATAGGGTTGAGTGTTTATGGGTAAGAATCAAAGAGAAGACCAACAAGGAAGATATCATGGTGGGAATCTGTTATAGACCACCCAACCAGGATGAAGAAGCAGAAGAAATATTCTATAAGCAGCTGGGAGAAGTCTCACAATCGCTAGCCCTTGTTCTTGTGGGGGACTTCAACTTGACAGATGTTTTCCAGAAATACAATACAGTGGAGAAGAACCAATCTAGGAGGTTCCTGAAGCACGTGGAAGATGATAACTTCCTGATACAGCTGGCAAGTGAGCCAACTAGGGAAGGCTCCCCTCTGGACCTGTAGTTTGTGAACAGAGAAGGTCTTGTGGGTGATGTGATGGTTGAAGGTCATCTTGGGCATAGTGTTCATAAAATTATAGCATTTGTGATTCTTGGAGAAGTAAGGACAGGGGTCAGCAGAACTGCTACCTTGGATTTCTGGAGGGCAGACTGGCCTCTGTAGGAGACTGGTTGACAGAGTCCCTTGGGAGGCAGTTCTGAAAGGCAAAGAAGTCCAGGAAGGCTGGGCATTCTTCACAAAGGAAATAAAGGTGCAGGAGCAGGCCATTCCTATGTGCCAAAAGATGAGTCAGTGGTAAAAAAAAAGACTGGCTTGGCTGAACAAAGAGCTTCGGCTGGAACTCAGGAAAAAAAAAGAGTTTATGACCTTTAGAACAAGGGGCAGGCCACTCAGGAGGACTACAAGGATGTTGTGAGATTATGCAGGGACAAAATTAGAAGAGCTGAAGCCCAACTAGAACTTAATCTGGCTACTGCTGTGACAGACAACTAAAAATAAATACATCAACAATAAAAGGAAGGCAAAGGAGAATCTCCATCCTTTATTGGATGTTGGGGGACAACATAGTGACAAAGGCTGAGGAAAAGGCTAAGGAACTCACTGTCTTTTTTGCCTCAGTCTTTAATAATAAGACCAATAGTTCTCTGGGTACCCAGCACGCTGAGCTGGAAGACAGGGGTGGGGGACAGAATGAAGCCCCCATAATCCAAGTGGAAATGGTCAGTGACCTGCTACACCAGTTAGACATGCACAAGTCTATGAGGCCAGATGGGATCCACCCAGGGATACTGAGGGAGATGGCAGAAGTTCTCACCAAGCCACTTTCCATCATTTATCAGCAGTCATGGCTAAATTCAAAGGTCCCAGTTGTCTGCAAGAAGGACCCAGGGAACTACAGGCCTGTCAGTCTTACCTCGGTGCCAGGGAAGGTTATGGAGAAAATCATCCTGAGTGCCATCACACGGCACATGAAAGAAAACCAGCTGATCATCTGAGTCAGCATGGGTTTATGAAAGGCAGGTCCTGCTTGACTAACTTGATCTCCTTCTCTAACAAAGTGAACTGCTTAGTGGATGAGGGAAAGGCTGTGGGTGTCGTCTACCTGGACTTGAGTAAAGCCATTTCACACAATGTTCTCCTGGAGAAACTGGCCGCTCATGGCTTGTACAGGTATACTCTTTGCTGGGTAAAAAACTAGCTGGAAGGCTCAACCCAAAGAGTTGTGGTGAATAGAGTTAAATCCAGTTGGCAGCTGATCACAAGTGGTGTTCCCCAGGGCTTAGTTTGAGGGCCAGTTCTGTTTGATATTTTTATCAATGATCTGGCTGAGGCGATCAAGTGCAAC
Source organism: Podiceps cristatus (assembly GCA_000699545.1). NCBI lineage: Eukaryota > Metazoa > Chordata > Aves > Podicipediformes > Podicipedidae > Podiceps > Podiceps cristatus. Next base: position 2,919 of record KL268988.1, on the reverse strand, counting down.
CTCAGTAAGTTTGCAGATGACAACAAGTTGGGTGGGGGTTTTGATCTCCTTGAGGAGGGAAGGCTCTACAGAGGGATCTGGACAGGCTGGATAGATGGGCTGCAGTCAATTGTATGATGTTCAGCAAGGCCAAGTGCTGTGTCCTGCGCTTGGATCACAACACCACCATGC
>KL268987.1:7715-34595 GCA_000699545.1 Podiceps cristatus | reverse complement strand
TACACTTGCTTTTGTTGAACTTCATCTGGTTATATGACCAGAGGCAAAATGTCATCAGTTATCCTTACTTCAAAAAAAAGAGAGAGATCGGGGAAATTGCATTGCTACTGAGTTCTCAGGCAAATCACTAATTATTTCTAAGATACCACACAGATGATATCCCTGTTGTATATGTGATATCTTCCCAGAATTTTTCATAATACTATTAGAAAAAAAATCAATATTTGTTCTAAAGGCAAAAAGATGTAATGTAAGGGAGGAAAAATAATTACACTTTGGGGTAGGAAAGTTGCACTAAGAATGATCTGAAATGAGTCTTTCTGAAGAAACAAGTATTTTAAAGTTACTTTAGGAATATTTAATGGAAGAATTCCATTCTTCAGTGACATCTTCAAGATTTAAAGGAACTTAGCTTAAAATTCTAAATTATCAGGCTTCTCAAGAATAGCTGTAGAAGAATAGCTGTAGAATACCTCAATAAACTGCAGTAGCAAATTGGGTTGGTTTGTTTGTTTGTTTTTTCCCAAAATGTTTGTGGTGTTTTTTGTTGTTGGTTGCTTTTTTTTTTTTTTTTTTTTTTCTATAATAAAACAATTCTACATTAGAGATCTAGTAGCTATGAGAAAAAATCCAAAAGATATCATTTTGCCACAGAAGACAGACAGGGGTTAGAATTCAAGAAGAAATAAATATCCCAGTCTTGCATAAACCTCTTCAATTCAAAAGAAACAATATATTACACAAGCTAAACACAACAGTGTATGGTGTGTGTTATTAATGCAGCATCCTAGCTTTGAAATCTTATGGGGGAGTGTGTTATGGGAGTAAGAGGGAGTAGAGTGCAATACAGTTTTTGTTCAGCTAAGAAAACACTTTTGCATATCATAGGAAGGAGCCGTTTTCATAATGGAGAGCTTGAACAAATCTGTCAAGCTTCAGGGAAGGTCATGCCACACAACTGGACTGTTCCCAGTACTGTCATTTTTCGTATTTATATCTTATCTTCTTCTAATGAAACAGTCATTCTGTAGCTTTTCTTGTATCCGATAAAAATCAAGGGTGTTTCCCAAGTATCATAGTTCTAAACTCCTTTTGAATGCTGTGATTTTGTTCCTTTTGGAGTTCTCTGGTGAAGGTCAATAACATCTTAAAGTGATTTGAGATCCAAATATTATTAATGAGATTTTTATTTTCCTTGCAAATATAAATTTTCTTTGACAGTGGGTTGCTCTAGGTACAGTTGTATTCTTTATTGGATTCCTTATTTCACAGACTATTGAATCAGTGATCAAAGTGTTCAGTCATGGTTTTCCAGCTTGAAAAGCTGACAGGGCAAGAGTGAACATCTATGATTGCCTGGGGTAGCAGAATTCAAAATACAGCTGTACTGAAAAGCAAAGATTTTGTCAAGGTCCTCTGGCAAATTGTGCTGCAGTAGTGTAAAACACAGCCCTTCCAGAGCAACCGTTATTGAAAGGGATGATTCCTCCTTTGGCTACTTTGACTATAAATGTGATATCCTTCAGCAGAAGGGCACAGTGATGGCTGGAGCTGTTGATACATTAATATTCAATGAATGATGTTTATCAAAGTCTATAGAGTTGTTTCTTAAGAAGACAGCAGATTTTTAATCCATCTTTGACAGTGAAACTGGAGTATGACATTTGCTTTGACTCAGTTAATTGCATTGCTGTGTCTTCTTAAATAAGGAAAAGGTATTTTCTTATTACTTGTCTCCATGAATTGAGAGTATTGGCCTAGATTCTACAGCAAACCCTTTCCACAGTTCCTAATGTACTTGAGTACCTTTTTTTTTTTCCTCTTTTTTATAAGCTCCAAGAGAATTTAGGCAATTTAAGCATTACACAAACTTGTCCTTGACATATTACTATCATTTTTATCCCCTCTTACCAGGTATGCTTGTTGTCAAAATCTTGTTGCATATTTGCTTATTTTTTGCTGAAGTCTTTTACCTTTATTCACAGTGTTCTATCTACATCAAGCTTCATCAATATCAATAAACTTCCTTCTATGTGTTACTCAACACGAAACAATCAGAATCTGGCCGGTCAGCTAAAAGCTCCATGATGTCAGGAACCTGTAATTTTTTCCCCCTTCTCTGTGGTATTATGGAATGTAAGAACACATTCAGCCTCTGGCATTACAGAAGGGACAGAGCCATTTCATAGTCACTTTTTCAACCAGTTTACATTTGAAGTCCTGTTTTTAGTTTCCCTGTAATTTAGCCTTGGATGATTGTTTTGGCTTGAAAATTACCAAGTGAATTTCAAATGCAAACTGCTATATGACAATTAGCCTAGAAAGAGAGGTTATCTCCATTTGCATAGTAATGAACAGTTCTCTTCCAAGACATGTCAAAACAATCAGAAGAGACTAATGAGATTTTATGTGAACCAACTGCTGAACATTCTCTTTTATTTTAAAATGATCTTGGTGTCAGTGGATTATTATTCAATTTGAAACAATATTATTGAAAGTCTGATAGCAGAAACATATTGCAGAAAATGATCTGAAGTCAATGTGAGAAGCACCAGTGAAATAGTCTGTGTGACTGAATATTAAATGATATTTCTATGACAAGACATTGGACAGTAAGCAGTGTTATATAGGAGATGCATTGCCCTGGTGGGACACTGCAGTGCAAAATCCCACATATTTGTATTCAAAAACTCCAAGTTTTCCAAAAGCTCAGGCAAAAATGACTCCTTGGGCTTTTCACAAGACTCCTCACAAGAAGTGGTGACAATTTAGCTCTGGATTCCAAAAGTATTTGAAACAGACTGTCCCCAGAGAGAAGAAAAATATGCAAAGCTTTTACCAGCTTGTAAAATACCTTTAGTCTAATTGAACTATAGACCAAAATCTGAGATTGTCTCAGTGGTACCCCAGTAGCCCTAGAAGAGAGATAAGGTTTCATTGAAGTGTGCTCGTGATAATGACACTTTGCATACCAGACCTTGCTCTGCTCTTGCAACACTGTTTTATAGTATTGACATAGAGCAATGGGGGGAGGGTCCTTTTTTTTGTTTTCTGTGTTCTGTGCCTTCTAATTTCATTTATACCTCACATAATTAGATGTGGTGGTTAACTGTGTTTGAGTAGATTCTTCAGAGGAAGAGAATATGATGTTTGACTTAAAGAGAGATGAAAGGAACAAAGGGTATCATAGGTAATCAAAGGTTAAAAGTTTACAATTGCCTTCCCATGGCACGCAGTAAGATACTGTCCTTGAGCACAAGTGTCAGATAACATAAGAGCATAAGAATTAGTAAGATGTTGCCAAGCTGCAAATGAGAAATACCACTGATCTAACTGATATGCACTTATTTTTCTTAGCAAGTGATAAATGTATTGCTTGGCTTTCAGAACACCTGCAATGAAGTGGTAAAGGTTGGGCTCTTTGTGTGTTTTTTCCACACTGCTGCTCTAGTTGTTCTCAAGTAATAAGCTTTTGTCTAATAAATCTGTCTGAGTTTTGAATAAGATATTAGTGTGGTTCAGGATTCAATTACTTTGTGTGTGTGTGTGTGTCTGTGTCTCTGTGTGTGTGTGAACTTTAACGTTTGTGTTGTCTCACTTGTTAGTGTTATTATAGTGCTTTGCAGGTCTCCTTGTTCCTGGTATCTGAAATGTCTGTAGTAGTGTTTTGGCTTGGTTTATCCTTTTTATGGATTAAGTGGCATTATACCATTCAACTATCTATTTTACCATGTAATCCAATCCAAAACACAATATTACATTGTCTTACAAAGTCAGAATCAATTTCCAGCACCACAAAGTACCACCCAGGAAGAAGGGTTAGAATCATAGAATTGTTTAGGTTGGAAGACACCTTTAAGATCATCAAATCCAACCATTAACCTGTCACTGCCAAGTCTACCACTAAACCATGTCCCTAAACTGTGCATTTACATGTCTTCTAAATACCTCCAGGGATGGTGCCTCAACCACTTCCCTGGGCAGCCTGTTCCAGTGTCTGAAAACCATTTTTTTGAAGAAATTTTCCCAGATATCCAATCTAAACTTTTCCTAGCATGATTTGAGGCCATTTCCTCTTGTCCTATTGCCTGTTACTTGGGAGAAGAGGTTGACACCCACCTCTGTACAACCTTCTTTCACATAGTTGTAGAGAGAGAAAAAGTCTCCCTGGAGTCTCCTTTTCTCCAGGCTAAACAACCCCAGTTCCCTCAGCTGCTCCTCATAGGACTTGTGCTCTAGACTCTTCACCAGCTTCACTGTCCTTCTTGGGACATGTAAAACACTCTAGACGTTGGCTTAAATACAGTAGAAGACACAAGCAAAATGAATCCTCTACAACAATTTTTTGTAATGCCTCTACAGTTACCTGTGTAACTGTAACTGTTATAGATCTCTATGCATCAAAAGGCATCACAAAAAAAAAAAAAAAAATAAGGAAATACTATATTTTGGCAAAAGGTATCCTATCTCTTACTCCATTGGTTTGTATCTTCTTTTAGCTGTATTTAGACTGACTTGATTTGGTAGAGTTTAAAAATCTACATACAATTGTGAGAAGAGATGCCATTGACAGGGCTTCCCATGTACATGCAGTATCTTCTAAAGAAGAGATTAATATGTCTTGAGCAGTTCTGCAGCCAAAAGACAATTAGGGATTTTAAAACATGGAACACATAATATAGGACACAGCTGAAGAAACTGTGTAGAACATGAAGAAGTCCATAGGCTTGACGTTTTGGGGATTTTTTGTTTTTAAATAAAAATAGTAGATCATATAGAGCAACAAAATATGAAATTGGTGGTGGTTTGGAAGATGAGGTAGAAATCTCTTTTGTGCCTTGATAAAGGCCAAAAAAACAAAAAAGAAAAGGTTCAGTCATCCATGAAACGTATAGTTAAGTTCAGTTTCTGTAAAAAAAATATCCCTTTTTCCACAGTCTACCCTTTTCAAACACAAGGCATCAGACATAGAGACATAAAAATTTCTAAAGCCTGAAGACAATCATGTGTGCTTAATATCTGTATTATTGGCTCACAGTCAGTGTGTTCACTAACAAGAGGGAGCCACAATGGACATGAAGCTGGCAAGAATCAAAGGGGTTTGAACTGATTAGGTTTTGCATTACAGTACTGTGAAATATGATTTTTTTTTTTTTAATGTTTATGTGGCAGCAGCCTGCTGTCTCTGAAAAATGTTGTTCTACTAGGTCCCATACCATAAGTAGCTATGAGGACTCCATAATTACTTTAATTATTAATGAAGTGGATGTGTAAGCATGTAATTTTCTTAAGCACTGCTTTATCAGTGATTTGTGACAATTGGTAAGGGATGGATGATAGGCAGGGAATTGATGGCCCAAATTTTCCGTCTTATCTGATGACTCGTGTCACAAAAATCCTAGATCTTCTGACAGGTTATATAAAGAAAAAAGGTTTACTTTGCAAAGCTATCAGAAAATCCTTGCAGTACAGATACCCATATGTCAGCAGAAACCTTAAGTTAGAGAATCCCACAGTGATTCTTTTGTGGCCAGATTCAATTATGACCTGAAATGCCACAGTGTTCAGCCCTGTCAGTTCTTGTCTGGTTTGTTAGTTGGTCACCCACTGAAAGCCACATCCCTGTATTATGCACCTTCACGTTTTGTACTACCCATGAGGAGACTTTCACAGTTAAGTAATAGGTCAAAAAAAGCCAGCATACAGGATAGAGAGGCATACAAATTTGGCTGATTAAGAAACACCACAGAGATGGTTATAATCAAGTCTTTTGGGATTTGCTGCCATTCTGGGACATGCCCATTTAGGGAATTTATCTTCCTCAAATAGACGTGTGGAGACAGCATGATTTAGAAAGGGAGCTATTCAAGCAATCTTTCAAAAAGTAGAAATATGTGAGGTAATGTCAGCTGTTTCCCTTACAAGGCTCCTTCATTGGAGCATCTCTTCCCTCTGACAAGTCCTACTCACTCTGTAAGAAACTATATGTCATTTCTAAGTTCAACATGCATGAGAGCTGAGTGGTTCTCCCGGGACAGTGTTTGTGGAGTATGTGTTTTCTGGTATGTGGCTTGCTTAAAGAACCTTGTTCTGTGTCACCAGCCTGCACCTTTGATATCCAAACTTCAGTGTTCTTCACTGAAACCTGTTCCGTTAAGTGAACAGTAACTTTTGCAATCAACTATCAGAACTTTCAGGTGAAAAATTTGCAGTAAAATTCTACTCATCATGCCATTGAGAGTATGTTCATCAGTAGTTTCAGTATTTGATCCAGCAATGATCTGGGGGGAAAAAAAATAATGAAAGTTTCAAATAGTTTTCCTATTGAAATTATCACATTACTGAATTAAGGAAAAGAGTAAGCCTAAGATATATGGCTTTTTGTTTGTACTAAAGGTACCTGTATAATAATCATGAGAATCATCTCTTCAGTTGATGCTCAGTTTTAAACTTGACAGTGAATTTTCTTATTTCCTCTTTTGCAACCTAAGCATTTTCTTCTCAAGGACTTTCAAGCACTTGGACTTCTCTATAATGGAAACATTTGGGAAGTTAAATTAGATGATTAAATGCACATGCTGAGAACTGCTTCAAAAGTTCATGAAACTCTACAAAGATACCAGGTGACTTGCATGGACTTGGAATTTATATTCACTAAAATCAATTATGACATGTCTACTCGATTTGAGAAAGTGATAATTAACACAGTCCTAGTTAATTAAATTGATAGTATTGTGCAATTAGAATAACATGATATGCAAATTTTCTCACTAGCAATTTCATGCATAATCTGCAGACTTTGAATTTTTTGATAGAACCTGTCCTTATCAGATGAATACAAAATAAACTGAAGAATGTGGTGGTTTTCTCAAATGCCAATACACAGGAAAACACTGTGTACAGGTGTGATATATTATTTTATGAACTTTTACTCTATAAGCTGCTCTCTACCTTCAGGACCTTTAAATGTACTTTACAGTAGTTTTATTAACAGTATATTATCATGATAATCACAAGTAAGACCACAGAGGGGAGAGGTACATTATCCCCAATATAACAGTACTAATGGTTCCATATTATAAACTAGTAATTTCAGTAAAACATTTGAATACTTTTAAAATAATCTATTTGGTCTGGCAAAGAAGGGGCTCACACATAGATCTCTCAGTTCTGTTCCCTAGGTTGTGGCTATGTGAAAATAAAGCTGCTAAGTTGAAAATGGCCCAGGCTGTAGTCAGCAGTAGGCAGGTGACTGTTTTGTATCACTCTGCTAAACAGAAATGAAGGTTATTAAAGAACATCCAATAAAAACCCTCCTTATATTAAAGAGTTGGGCCTTCTGAATAATCATGTTATGTGTAGCAATTAACAGTTCTAGAAAAAAAAAAAAGATTACTAAAACTCACTAGTTAAGACATCTTTTCCCTCAACTGGGAGCATGAGAATTTTATTTTTTTACTGAAGTACTGTAGGTGCAAGGACTGCATAAAACATTTTAAATTTTAAGATCATGTACTGCTGTCACATCAAGAGGTATAATGATTGAATGAAATCGAATTTAATTAATATTATAAAGAAAATCTCTTCAAAGATGGTCACTTTCAAAACCAACAGCATTTGTGGACTGTGGTCAGATCAGCAGTCAGTACACAACACAGACATAAAATTATTATTAAAGAATAACTCATCAGGAAAAAAAATATATTTCTAATCATCTCACAAAGGCCAATATATTTACTATAATATTTCTTCCTTGTAATTTTCTCTTCAGATCATCTTATTGCTTTTTAAAAGTACAAGTAGCATCTGTTTTATGTAGTGTAATAAGGATATTTTTATAGGTTTCAGCAGCTTGTTTGTTATACTTGCCATGATTTAATTTAATGTTGTGATCGCCCTTTCTTCCTATACTCTGTGATGTCACCCTGCATGCTGCACATTTCCTTTGTATTTACATAACACCATTAGGAACCAGGGATGAGTCTTTTCAGTTTCGAAGTACAATCTGAGCAGTCCCACAGGATATGGGGTTTTTTCTGTCTGCAGTGTAAACTTATTATGTCAAGCCTGAAACTGATTTGTCAAAGCCGTCACCAATGGTGCAAGGTGGTTTTAATTTCACTCTAGAGTTTAGGCACTATTTTCTGAAGGTAATTAAATAAAACCTGTAATTTCAACAAGCCACTTAAAGGCTGAATTAGGTATTACTTGTGTTGCAATACACAAACAAAGGGGGTCATTATTATTGTTACAACTACTCATGACGTGAAAAGAGAAAAAGTGTAGTCCCGCTTATTCATTAACATATACAATTTTAAAAGCTTTTCCCCTCATATTTCCCTTCAATCTGTAGAAAACGTGGTCATATGCAATTTTGCTTAGCCAAATGGACCTAAATTACAGTGAGTTTATTGGACTATACTTGTATTATGCCTGATTGTGATTCAAAGCTATCTTGTTTTGGCACTATCTCAATTGCAGCTGAGAGCATTGCCAGTTAAATACAATCAAATTAGTAAAGAGATGGACTTCCAACCTTCCGTGTTTTTTTAATGTTAATTTTATGTATTTTAGAAGAATGACTCCAAATTTGAGTAACTGCTTTGATTTTTTTTCCTTTTTTTTTTTTTTTTCCGCCCCCCAGCTGGGTACATTAGCGTAACGATGGTGACCACAATTAAAATGATTACTTCAACGTTAACAAAGAAAGGTGCTATGTCACATTTCATCCTTGGGGGACTACAGAGATAGAATGCTTTAGACCAGAATCTGAGCTGTTAAGGAGAGCCATCTTGCTCTCAAGGATTACTTCTTGCCTGAGACGTGGTGAGCAGAGACAGCCTTCATGTTATGTTGTCTTATTCTCTCATTGTTTCAAAAAGCCATCTATTTTTACATGTTTCTTGTAAAGAAGATAATGCAGTTCATACCAAGATTATCAAAAGATTGTCATAGAGTCTTACACATACATGATGTGAGAAAGGGCTTTCCACAGGAAGGATGACCAGTGATAATTTCAAGTGGGGAGCTCTGTGTATTTAAACAGCAAATAAAATTAATCTGACTGTACTTAAAAGTAAACTTGGTTTGTTTTATTGGTTTTGTTTGGTTTTTTTTTAATTTTAATTGCTTCCTGTTTATTTTTAATAGAGCACTTTTAACTAGAGAATTAAAGAGATAAACAGTTGCACTAAGGGTATCTGAATATCCGTAGTTGCCACCAGATGTATCTCTGTTCTCCTTCCAACTGTATGCATCATAGGATCCCATATGGAATATGAAATGTGCTTCCTCCTATTTAACCACAGATACAAACATAATTGTCACCCTTTCCAAAGGTGGTCAAGACATAAGGGCACACACACAATTTATAACATGGATCAGTATTATTTATTTTAAAGATTGTGAATGCCAGGAAGTTGTGGTTACCTTTGAAGATTCTAATATGCTTTGAGAGGGGAAAAAAACAAATAGAGACTGGATTGAGCTGGGAAGCATGAAGCTATTTGAGAATGTACAATGTAGCGTCTGAGGTTATATATGATCCCATATGTGCTATATAAATAGCTATCCTGCGTCTTCTGTGGTGGGTCAGTGGAAAATAAACTACAGCCTACTAGTTTGCAATAAGTCATTGCAATATGTTGGTGACATAATTTCTCAAGTTCACAGTAGAGGCAGACTTGAATCGCGACCCGTGAGTATGCTTCCAGTGGGATCTTCCAGCAGCTTGCAAGACCCATTTTACTGCCCTTTGAAGTCAGAAAAATTATTACATAAGGGCAACAGCAGATAGCATCTGCTTATCTCTTATAAGAGACAGAAGTACCTTATATCCAGAGCCACTAAACCGAATTAAAACATTGGGAAGATGGTATAATTTCGAATGTGCTTTATTTGGTGGTATAACATTCAGTAAGACAAGGTACGGGGCTTTTAATGGGGCAGGTCAGGTACAAGTTATGGGTAGAAAACTCAAACAGATGTCTATATTTCTGTTTGACAACAGAAATAAAGTCCTTTCTAGATATTTACTTTAAAACTTGATTGTGTAAATGAAATAAATTTATATTTCTAATAAAGCAGATAAAATATAATTGGATTCCTGTTGAAGATTTTCCTTGAAAAGGGTATCAGAAAACCAAACTCTAAATATTTTTTGTGTTTATTTTTAATATTTCTTTTAATGTTTCTTTAAGACACACATCCAAATATCCACAGAAATTAATTGTTTCAAAAACAATCCATTCTGAAGGAAAATGCTTTTGGTGAAATGCTTTTGATGCTCTTGTAATTGAAATCTCACAATTAAATTGCAAGTAGAGACATAAGTGCCTGAGCAGAAGAGGTGTATCCAGATGGTTAAAAATTCATCATCCTCTGCTTTACTTTAGGCTTACGCTAGGCTACAATATTTTTGTACCAGAGAAGAGGGCAGAAGTGGGTCTTCTGAATCCCGTATTTTCAAATCTGTTAATGTCTTCAGCTCCTCTAAATAGCCTCATGATTTAAAGCTATTCAGCATTTACAGAGGATCACATTATTAAATAGGATTCATACTTTAACTGACAAAAACCACTGTGTATAGCAGGAAGGCATCTCAAAGTTGGTATGTTTGAAAACTCCCCAAATGTAATTTACTAGAATATATATTATTTTGTTACTGGAAATTGATAACAGATTTATTGACATATCACCTTTTGGAAGGCAATCCAAATTCCAACTAATTTAAACCCTGTTGGAGGCAACCAGGTAATAATTGAGTAGAGCATCACCCTGCCACTCAGGTGATGGGGCTCTTTTCTCAGCTCTTTTACTCGCTTCTGTGGCAGTCTGGATTAGTGATTTCCCGTCCTTTCTTTCTTAAAAAGCAGGGTTAAAAACTAGTGCATTTTGATGCTTTTTGGCATGTATAAAGAGGATGACAGGACAAACTAAACTCATATTAGAAATTTTTTTCTTCACAAAATGATTTCTTGTTTTAATTTGAAAAATTGGGTTAGGGTGACTTTGATCTTTTTATTTCAGAGCAAAACTTTTTCTTAGAGATTGTTCATTTTTAGGTCATAAGTCAACCTTAACTCCATCATCACCCACCTTAAAGTAAAAGACTACAAAATGGCATATGAGTATTGCAAAGTTTGATCAAGATATACTGCTTCATGTCTGCATCAGTACGTAAAGGAAATAGCAATAAGTATGGATATGTAGGGTATTGAGGACCCACCATTCTCCATATATGATCTTGGAGACTGCAACTTCAGACGAGCTCAAGTCAGGCTCCACGGACTGTACAGCAGTTAGCATGCATCTTTAGGTTTAGTTCTGCTAAACACAGTTTATACACTCTGAGACCACTCTGTGATGGGAGCCCAAGTACTGTAGTCCAAGAGGATTAGTATGTTTGCTTCAATAGCTCTCTCCCAGCTCAAAATAAAATACTAATGCAGAGGCATCTTCATTCTCCTTTGAAGCTGCAAGTGGTACTGGGGTATAGCAAGGATTTGACTCCTGGTTAGCACTCTTACATGAAGTTTTTGTCTTTAGGCTGTATTTATTTTCAGATATCAATGTTTTTGCTTAAAAATGACATTTTACATACTGCTTGTTATTTACATATTTAATGACTCATTCATAATGTGTCCTTTACTCTGGCATATGGGTTTATCACCAAAAATCAACTATTAATATTCAATTGTCCATATTGGGGATCAGAACTAATTCTTTCTCCTGCTATCTAGAGAAAAGTACTGAGAAAAATACAGGCTATAAAGCATGACAGAAAAAGGAAGTGTGCTGCATTTTCTGATGGCAGTTCTTTCTGGGAGAACCTGTGTTCAAATGACTATTTTTTTTCTGCTGTTACTTTTGGCATATTGCATGAATTTATATTAACTGTATGCTAAAAGAAACATTTTGGATAAACTGAAGAAAGTCTCAGAAGCCAGTAGTTTCTACTGCACTTTCTTCTGCTGAGAATTTATTCTTTTACAAGTAGTTCTACTGACAAAATAAAGACTGAGTGGAACAAGGTGCCACTCATTGAAGGGTCAGATTGTGTGGCTGCTGTCCTGTCTTCTTTCCATGTCTGGTAATTTGCCTCCAGTCTGTGTTTCATACTGACATAGTGAGCAAAACCTGTTGCTTTTACATTTCTAATCCAGAAGCTGCTAAGGAAAGCATCTAAGAGAGTGTTAGAGCCAGAAAAGACTAGAGTTGTTACTGTCTGTTGTATCAACAACCCAGGTTTTAAAATCATCTCACTTCCCCTGGTGGCGCTGAGATCCTTTACATGAAAGTTAGTCATCTCTCACTGTTTTGTAAGCTTTCCTTTCTCTTTTGAAACAAGGACAAGGAGCTATGAATTCGCAATGAAACCTCATTTGTAAATCTGCCTGATTTTGTATGTTTAAATTAGATAATTCATTTTAGCATAAATGCATGGGTGGTTTTGAACTTCGTGTATGAAATACACTTGATATGGAAAACATTTCAGCTTCTCCAGCCATTTGGTACGATGAAGGTTAGCACATACGGTATGTAAAATCTGAATCCCTCTCAGGGAAATCCTTATTTGAATTGTAGATGAGAGATTTCTAAAAGTATAATTAGCTTTGCTTGATACCTTTTTCTCTTCATTCTGTGAAGAAATATCACCCACAAACAAGGAAAGAAAAGAGGACGCTTTCTCTTGACTGTTAAGCAGCTGGGAAGCATTGCACTGTCATGTTCTCTAATTCATACCTCACCTCTTATTCAGCAAATCCCAAGTGGATTCTGAGTTTGGAGTGTTTTAACAAACTGAGCAACAAAAAGAAGAAATAATATAATAACACCCTCCCTAACAGTAGTCAATGATAGTGCTCCAGGAAAACATTCCAGCAAAGCGATATTTAAAGGTGTACTAGTTTTCTCTATTTTCTCTTTAAAAAGGCAAACAGAATGCATCTTTTTGTTCTTGGACAGACTACTAATCATCCCCTAATTCTATTCATTTGTGATTCTTGTTTCTCTTGAAATGACATGGCTGATGGCAGGCACCCACCTGTCATTTCCAATGCATTGTCTGCCCATATATTCACACAGTAATGTGATTATTTTTGTTTGTGTGTTTGTTTATTTATTTTTCTAATTCTAAAAGCATTTTCTAATCTGGGGGATAAAAAGCTCTTCTGAACCTTACCTACTCTGGACCTCATATTCTCATCTATAAGCATGAGGAACACCATTTCACTTACTTTTGGTACTTAGCAAGTACAAGTACAGGAGATCTCATGTTCTTAAGAAAACATTTCCCATTAAAGAAAGTAGAGGAGAATATTTGTCCCAAAATTAAGGTTCATATGCAAAATTCCCCAGAATTTGGGAAGAGGTTCAGAATGAAGAATACTGAAGCATACTTCCCTCTTAATGGAAAAATTAAAAGATTTAAGGTTTATGCCTATCTCAAAATGAAAGGGAGCAGTGCATCTTGGCAAAGAGAAATAAAAGACGAATTATGTGACTGGGAGATGGGTATTTTACCGAATATCAGAGTGAGCAGACTTAGGAAATGACAATGATTTGAACTACATGGAAGAAACTTATGCACCACTCCTTTTTTTGCCAGCCCTTTCTTTAAAGGGAGGATTAAGTAATAGTTAGATTAATAGGTTGTTTTTTTGGGTTTTTTTGAATTGTAAAGTATCATTCAAATCATGTGTTAAAGGTATCAAAACTGCTAGAAATTGGGTAGTTTGTTTGCTTTTGATGCTTTTTACTTCCCTGTCCTCCCCTTAATGAATGCCAAGATTCTTACTTTTTAACATGATCTCAGGGACTCAGGACTTGAAGTAAAATCTCCAGCCCTTTGAGGGTGATTGAGACTACATAAATGTGGAAAGAATTGAAGCAGTGTTCTAGAATCCTAAAATTAGGAGGAAATACCTGAATTGTGAAGGATTTACAAGAACTAAAACTTTGCAATAAATCTTAGCTCTGGGATATTTATTAAGAGGATAAAAAGAAATGACATGGAAAATTTAGAAAACTTTTAAATGGTTCTCTGGACCAGAATGAAATAAAACGTTGAATTCATGTAAGACAGAAATGAGAATTCTTACTCCTGATGGCAAGGATTCACTTTTATGTTTAAAACAGCATTGTTTTAATTTTAATCATTAAAAGAACATTAACATTGTTTTTTTAATGTTAAATCATAAAAGTTTGATTTGATTTCCACATAACCCTCCTTTTCAAGTACTGATGCCAAAAGCAATATATGGTAGTCTTAAATAGGCTTCATATTCACTTGGTGTCAGCTGTGAAAAGCTGGGATCAATAAGCACAATCTCATCCATCAGATGAAAGTAAAAGAAATAGAAACCCATCACCTCATATTCCCTTTGCAGACATTTTTTTTTTATTTATTTTTATTCAACACATATTCTACCTTTATTCCACAGTGTTACTCCTCACTTGCTAAAAAAAAAAAAAAAAAAAAAATAAGAAGAAAGATAAAAAGTGAGAAAAATTCTTATAATCCACTCTACTTCTACACTTATGTTGTTTCTATATTGTTTATCTGTTAGGGGCTATACTCCAAAGTAAACGCTCACAACTGTTTGTGTATGCCACAAGTTTAAGACAATTTTGGCACATTCGGGCTCTTGCTAATGACCTGTAATTTCATTTTCATCCACTTAACTTCACAGGTTGGATACCTTTTAAGTGATCCTTCAGCCTGGGTTTAAGCTATAAGCATTAAGTGCTGTAAATCTGCATTCAAATCTAAAGCAGTCTTAAAGACAGCAGCTGGCAAGAAGGTAAATTCACTGGCCTGCCAGGTAATTCGGGCAGCAGCATGCTCCAAGGGGTGGAATTGCTGCCGCTGTAACAACAGAGGCACGTTTGCTCTCCTCTCATTGCAGATTGGTTTAATTGACTGGGTTCATGCTTCTTTGTCTGCATCTTTCAGTATTTATTTGATAGACTCTTTCACAGTATGTTCTCCGGAAGACAAGTAAAAAATTTATCATTTCTTAGGTGTGAGCATAGGTCTTTTCCCTACTAACATGTCAAAACTGTATTTGATTAGTGTTGATACACAATTGTGAAAAGTCAGGGTGAAAGTGAGAACTCTGACTTGCCGCTCTGGTGCAAGTACTTTAATAGTTGTTTTCCCTTTCTCTTTTATTCCCCTATTCCCAGTCCCCTCTCTCCAGTTTATGTGAATTTTTAGAATAACATAGCTTTTGCAGCAAAAGTGTTTCAAAAACTATTTAAACTCACATCTTTAAGTTCCTTTAACATTTTGAAAAGCTCTCTGAAGATGAAAAGTGAGATTTATAAGCCAGTAGGCTTTTCTCTTAAAGCCACTTTTTTAATTCTGGCCTTTTTTTTCCCTCTTCCCTTCTCCCTTTTCTCCTTCCATTTGCTCTGATAAGACCCTTTAGTCCAATCTTTCTCTCCCATCTCCCATGTATTAAAGTGTTAAAATATGTTTGGGGGGGGGTTATTTGATTGGTTTGTGGTGTTGAACTCCTGGACTTTACCATACCGAAATTAAATTTCCTGTGAAAATTTAACAGAGCATGAGGAAACTCAGGCTTTTCACTAGGCAAACAAACCCATTGTGGCTCTAGGCAGAAATAAGGAGGTGGAGGGCTTTTGCAGGAGGGCTGAGTGCTGACAGCTGAAAGACAGAGTGTGCATGTGGAGACAGTGCAGCTTGCTCCACCGAAGCACTAAGCTGAGGCAGTGGTTGGTACGACCCAGCACTAGTTGTGCTTGCCGCAGAGCATTTTCATCGGATCCACTGCAGTCAGCCTTATTGAATTCCCTCAAACTCTCCAGAGGTAGTGAAGTACTGAAGTACTTATCCATTCAAGAAGGTCTAGTTATAAGCTATGCCATTGTGGGTTTGTTGCTCATTCAGTATCATCTATTTTAAACATATTGAGCAATCAATTTAAACTTGTTATTGTCACTGGAGTTTGAAAATTTAATAAGCAATTACCAGAGTCCATTCTGTTGTTTTTAATTTTTACTAAGATGTTGTTCAATTTCAGACCTTAAAGCAATCATGCTCTCCAGAATATTGAATTGAACGAGTCCATAAGTCAGACCAGCTCTTAACTGTATTTTTCTTCACTGATTTATTTGGCTGAATGATACAGTATCTCCTTGTGGAAAGAGCAAAAAGGAAATGCAAATCAGAAGTTAGACCATAAATACAAGGCACTGCAATGCTTATCAAATCAATGGGCAGCAGCCCACGTGACTCTCTTCCTATTTTTTGTTATTTTATTGCTCTGCTTTCTGTCAGTACCTACAGGGGAAAAAAAAAAATGTCCTTCTACAATTTGTAAATTCATAAAATGCAATTCTCTTTATAGTTCCATATGTCCCTAGTTGGTCTTACAAGACAATATCCAGAGAATCTAGGACTGCATAATTGTATTAATTTGGTTTCCTTTTCCATTTCCTTTCCCCATTTTTTAACAAAGCACTTTCTTTCTCCAGTGTTTTCTAATTTATTTCTGATTGAAGGAAAAAAAAGTTACTTTTTTATTTTCTGTTTCTATTACTCATCATGAAGACTAACAAAATGTCCCAAAATGTTTTAAATTCTGTTTTAAATTACTTTAAATTTACTTCTGTTTTAAATTACTACAACTCTTTATCAGGGCCTGCAGTGACAGGACAAGGGGGAATGGTTCTAAACTGAAAGAGGGGAGATACAGGCTAGGTATATGGAAGAAATTCTTTACCGTGCAGGTGGTGAAGCACTGGCACAGGTTGCCCAGAGAAGTGGTAGAAGCCCCATCCCTGGATACATTCACGTCCAGGCTGGATGTGGTTCTGAGCAACCTGATCTAGTTGCAGATGGCCCTGCTCGTGGCAGGGGGCTGGACTAGATGGCCTGTGGAGGTCCCTTCCAGCCCGGATTATTCTACAATTCTATGATTCTATGATTCTCTTTCTTCTTATGACTATTTCCATATTGCTGTAAAATGTAGTGATTTTCCTGGGATTTTCTTCAATATCCATTGCACTAGAAATACAAAAGATCAAAGTAAAGTCTCCATGAATAGTAGGTAAGGTTGTAGAGAGATCAGAATTACTATTCTGGAAATTGATTTAACCTTTAAGAAGAGAGGGCTTGAAGGACAGAATCCTGAAAATATCAGCAGCTTTTTATTATTTTTTTCCTCAATATTTCGCAAAAGCTGACACTAAGATTTCAGCAGATGGAGAACAAATTCTTCATGTGTTTTCTTGGAAATTGCATCTTAATATTAAAGTGAACATAAGAAATAGTTTTTAGGAGTTGTGTAACCTGAAATAAATTGAAACTTTTCAATATATCTTAGAAAGTGTCCAGTTGGCTAAAAAAAATTATATTTAAAGAGGATGTTGCTGCATTCAAATAGAATTTATTCATTTTACCCCTATATTTCCATTTTCCCACAGAGGTAAAAATGTATAAACTGTGGCTCCCGCAACAATGTAAGTGTACTCCATCTTGGGGACCAGTGTTTTTCCATAGTAACTAGAAGTCCCAACAATATGTTAGGAACAGTTTCACCATAGAATCATGGAATGGTTTGGATTGGAAGGGACCTTAAAGACCATCTATTTCACCCCCCCCTGCCATGGGCAGGGACACCTCCCACTAGACCAGGCTGCTCAAGGCCCCATCCAGCCTCGCCCTGGGCCCTTCCAGGGAAGGGGCATCCACAGCTTCTCTGGGCAGCCTGTGCCAGTGTCTCACCACCCTCATTGTGAAGAATTTCTTCCTAATGTCTAATCTAAATCTACCATTTTTCAGGTTAAAGCCATTACCCCCTTGTCCTATTACTACATACCTTTGTCAAAAGTCCCTCTCCAGCTTTCCTGTAGGGCCCCTTTAGGGACTGGAAGGCTGCTAGAAGGTTTCTCCAAAGCCTGCTCTTCTCCAGGCTGAACAAGCCCAACTTTCTCAGCCCATTCTTGTGGGATTGGTGCTCCAGCCCTCGGATCATTTTTGTGGCCCTCCACACTGTGACTCACTCCAACATATCCATGTCCTTCTTACGTCAGCCCAGAGCTGAATGCAGTACTACATGTGGGGTCTCACCAGAGCGCAGCTGAGGGGCAGAATCACCTCCTTCATTTTGCTGGTGATGCTTGTTTTGATGCAGCCCAGGACACAGCTGGCCTTTTGGGCTGCAAGCGCACATTGCCGGGTCATGTTCAGCTTCTCATCAACCAACACCCCCAAGTCTTTCTCCTCAGGGCTCCTCTCAATCCATTCTCCGCCCAGTCTGTATTTGTGCTTGGGATTGCCCCAACACATGTGCAGGACATTGCACTTGGCCTTACACTTGGACTTCATGAGGTCCACACAGCCCCACCTCTCAAGTCTGTCAAGGTCCCTCTGGATGGCATCTTGTATACTCCTAATTTTCTTCTAAGAAAATCCTTTTTAACACAGTCAGCTTTTGTGTAATTCCTGTACTTTTCCCTGGAGAAAATCCTATCTATTCTCAGCTGTAAGAAAATCTCCTGGACAAACTCTGTGTAGCTATCACCAAATGTTGGGTTTTTTTTTTAGGTTCCTGGGCACAAATAGGACCACTTCAAAAGAGAATAATACAGCCTCTATTTGGAGTGTCTTGGTATAGTTCTGAGCATAATCTTACTTTTGGGGGTACTCTAAAACTAGGTTACTCACTAATTGACTTCATTTTCTTAGACTATTTTTCCTAACTCTTCCTAGTGGAAAAAGTGGGGATCCAAGCATAACGCAAAATAATGTGCAGTACTACAACAAAATTATCATGTAGAACAGTAGTAGAAATGTCAGGAATATGTTGTAGCTGGAATAGTAGCTATCTCATCTTTATTGTGTATTTATTTCTCCTGTGTTTCCACTGTGTTGAAAACAAAACCATCCCGAAAAAGTAAATGAGTAAACCAGAGAAATGATCACTGGAGGATGCATTCCTAATATAAATAGGTATTCATTTATGAATGGAAAATAAATGAGAGTTTGCTGTATTATCTGTACTTATTTTCAGGCAATTTCCTTTTGTTTGCAGAAACACACTTGTCTGCAGTTCAGGGTCAGGTTACTGTGGATTAGATTAGATGTTTTTATTCTCAGTGAAATGGTCAATGTCTACTTGAAAAATTCACTTACAGTCCAGAAAAACAGATCCCTACACAGTCTTCAGAGTGGTGGCCTTTATTACGACAGGCAGAGTTCTCACCTACCAAACACATTGCCTTGCTTTGCATGTAGGCAGAAACTGTGGGAATGTATGTCATTATTTTCAACATTTAGTTGTCAAATTCTGTGTTTTCTAACTGCAGAAATATGGTGAAAATTAAAGTCCTAATAATTTAGACCTTCTAAAAATTCGCCTCATTATGTAAATGCCTTTTTTAAAATTAAAAAAAAATTAAAAACCATCATTTTAATTTAATCAACTAAAAGTATAGAAGGCAAAAAGTATTAACAGAAAAGGAAATATCTTAATTATTGAATTGAGTTCCAAAGTGGACTTAGAAGTAACTACACTACTACATACATTTTTCTCATGTTTTTTGTAGGTCATGCCTGAAAAGCTTTCTGAATAGCTGATTTTGTTTGCAACATTTTGCTTCATATCTTCTTCATTTCTGTTGTGTCTTTAAAGAAGGTGACTAGAAGAAAAGCTTAATGGAGATGAGAACATGTCTTAACATTTCCCATTGTGTCCTTATTTTGTTTGTGTTTTCCTGCAGTGTGGGCAGATTTAGGAGAAATTATGAAACAGCATTTACAGAAAACCCTGGGGAAGGAAAAATTTCTGAAGTGCAAATATTACCCTCCCTTGAAAGACTAACCTGTCATTTTCATTTAAAGTTTATTTATTTTTCTTTAATTTCTGATTTCTAGGAAATGAAATACAATGCTGCTTTTATTGACCTTTCTCATCTCCATGTAGGCTACTGCTTCCATTACTGACTCATGTTACACATCTGAGAGTGTGAAAATAGATAAATGAGTTTCATTATCTTATGATTAATAAAAGGTTGAATATTCTAAGTCCTAAAAAAAATTAAGTCAACCATGAAGCAGCATTTATGGTGTAGAAAGGACATAGAAATCATTTATCCAGTGTTCACACGTGCACACGTGTTCATGCATGCCCACAAATGTACACCCCCACCCCCATGCATTTGTTAAATAATATTTTTTTAAAAAAAAAAACAGCTTTCATGGTCTTGGCAGCATTGGTTCAATTTTTTCTTCCTCTGTGAAAGATAGAACCTGCCTAAATTACAGATGATGCAAGATAATCATCTTCTGTACTATCTTCCTGCTAAAATGTGATTCTACAAATGTCTCCTTTAGATATATTTTAGGGACCAAGCCTGAGCATCTGTAATTTATTCAGAAGATTTGCTTTAAATCAAAATCAAGAATCTTTCCATTCAAGTTTCATTTAATTTTAAAAAGATAGCATGAATACATTTTAAATTATTTTCCCCAATTCAATACTTAAATAACTTGTACCCATTATCTAACCGCTGGAAGCAAATCAATCTGGTGGACATATTTGCTGCCTAGGAGCCTAACTTTTGGAATTATAGAGGAACACATTCTCTATTCTACAATCCCACCTGAAATAATAGATTACTGAAAATAAACATTATTGATGCTCATTTTGCATGTTGTAGTGCTGGATTGAGCATTGAATTACCAGATAGTATTTGTTTTCACTCAGTATTTGCTTTTGCATAATGGTGTCACTAACTTTCAGTTCTTTTAGATGCAGTTAATAAATGTAACATTTCTGGAAAGAAACTAATCATTACTTTGGAGAACATCATTGGTGAGAGTATGTTCATTGGTGGGAGAAGGACATCATAAAAATAAAGTGTCGTTTCCTTTTCTCTGCACTGAAATGTAACCAAAACATAAAAATACAAAATAGATATTTCCATTAAAAATATTTTTTTTCTCTGTAAATATCAAAATATGAAAATAATTCCCCTTCTTCCCCTGTCTTCCCCTGTCAGGAAGAGTCCATCCATGACTCTTACCTCAGTGTAACTTATTCTAACCATACTCTGCTTGCTGTTGTATAAGTCTACCTTAATGTTTTCCATTGTTCATTCAGTTATTTCTTCATCCACCATGATCTATTTATCTTTTGTTCTCCAAATTCTTGTCTTTATCTTTTGTATCAACATCACTTTGCTTTTCCTTACCATTTTCTCCCCCTTAGTCTTTCCTTTTTTTTTTTTTTTTTCTCTGCGATTACTTACTTGTAAGCACCTGGCTTTCACACCTTTACATTGAATAGGGTATATAAGACATTTTTTCCTAATGCTTTTTGTTCTAATGGCAAAATTTTCTCATTCTTCCCCTGCTGTCTGTATGTTTTTCCCTCACTTCACTGAGCTCAGGGCACTGTGTTACTCAGCCAGCAGATCAGTGACTTGCAGGGAGACAAGGTGCTAAATACTTCTGCAGCAAACATTAAAACCATTTTCTCCTTTTTGCTAGCTTGCTTTTCCTCCCCTGCCTCACTCTTAAGCAGTTTGAAGTCACAGGATGAATGTCCCTCCTGGAAGCTGTAGTGTGCCCAGCTTTACCTTTCTCGTCCTTCTGTCCCTTTGTGACGTTTGTGCTGATAGCATACCTTTTCCCCTTTGCCTGAGCTTCATATCTCCTCTAGTTTTGCTCATGCTTTCATCTTGTATTTAAATCTTTTGAAATAGACTTTGTCTGAAGGGTTGCAAAGGTTTAACATTTTTTTTTTTTTTTTTTCACAAAACAGTAGAGAACTGTAATTCTTCCTCTTCCTAAGGCTCACATAGTATGTAAGTTCAGTATCTATTCTTACAGCCTAACTGTCATTCAGAGTATAAGCAAGAGCAGTGCAAACAGACGTTTCTAAAGAGGTTCTTCTACACTGAGGTTATTCTAAAAAAGCAATAAGAGAGATCCCTTATCTTCACTATCCATGGACCTGAAAACGCTTTTGTTTTCTATACTATAGGATTAGTTAATAATATTTGAACTTGGTGGGATAATATGTGATTGATTGTACCACCTCAATGAACTGACATTACACAATAATTTAAAACAGAAAATCAGTGCTATTTAAAATTAGCATTAAGGACAACATCAGGACATACCCTATATATCACAGAGACCGACAGTTCATTCACTTAATAGAGTTACAGAAATATGGTAACAGCCATTATCAGCATTGTTAATTGTGTGGATTGCAGCTTAGAGAACCCTGCTATTTCCTATTCAAATAAATTGGAAAGCTGCAGGAAAATGTATTGCTATCCGGTTAATATGACTGTACACAACATATTTGAGATTGTCACTACCCTCTTCTTCCTTTATTGTGTTTGAGAAAGGATAATTTTATTTTAGTTTCTTTCACAATCCAGAAGAAAAACATAATCTCGTGTTTAGAAAAAGACAGTTTACTTTGCTGATAATCAAGAAAAAAATAAAAAGTTTTTTAAAACTATAGCTAGAAAAAAATGAGTGATTTTTACCAATATAGAATGAATTTCTCCTCATTCACAAAGTTACAAAATCTTTTGTTTAACTTCATTCCATCCAGTTCTTGAAAACTACATAGAAAGACAACCTGTATGTACACACAAAGGGATATTGGTTAATGAGTCTCCTGAGCTCTACCACAACATGAAGACTATCTATTACAAACCATTGCAAATATGCCTCAGCGTGTAATGCTGGCATAGGTATTAACTTTTCACTTTCTTGGTGTGGAACAGTGTCGTGGTTTAACCCCAGCTGACAGCTAAACCCCACACAGCTGCTGACTCCCTACCTCCCAATGGGATGGGGGAGAGAACTGGAAGAGTAAAAGTGAGGAAACGCATGGGTTGAGAGAAAGTTTAAGAGGGAAGACAAAAGCCATGCTCACAAGCAAAGCAAAACAAAACAAGGAATTAATTCACCACTTCCCATGGGCAGGCAGGTGTTCGGCCATCTCCAGGAAAGCAGGGCTCCATTCCATGCAATGCTTACTGGGGAAGACAAATGCCATGACTCCAAATGAGCCCCCTTTCCTAGCCTTTTATTGCTGAACATGACACCATATGGTATGGAATATCCCTGTGGTCAGCTGTCCCCACTGCATCCCCTCCCAGCTCCTTGTGCCCCAACCCAGCCTCCTCACTGGTGGGGTGGGGTGAGGAGCAGAAAAGGCCTCTGTGTAGTCATTGCAAACGACTCTGTATTGCTCAGCTATAACTAAAACATCCCTGTATTATCAACACTGTTTCCAGCACAAATCCAAAACTAGCTAGCTATTATGAAAAAAATGAACTCTATCCCAACCAAAACCAGCACAGACAGATAAACTATTAAGAGATAAACATATCTAATGTGATTTAACTTCCAATAACAACATGGAAAGGCAAAAGGAAAAGCATTTGTTGAATCTGATCTTAGTTGTCTTTTCCTCAGTTATTTTACTGTTGTAAGATTTTTGCAGTATTATTATTTGATTAGATAGCAGATGTTTTTTTTGTAGATGACCAATTGGAAGAGACATACTCTTAAGTTCATGCATTATGTGGTAGAGATGTTACGTGATATAAGGAGGTTTTAATAAATAAGTATGAAGGTAGTGTATATTTGTACTATACTGTGCTTTCTATTTATCAAAAACTTATTCAGCTGGGAAAAACTCCCTGAAGTGAATAGGTGTTCAGTTTGAATTATATTAAAGAGGTTTGCATAAGTTCCTTCTTTCAGTAGTTTATTTTTTTAAATAATAACAGATTCAAAATCTGAGAAAATTGAAATGAGGAGAGGGGAAAAAAATCTTCTGTTTTGCCTACATTCTTTTGAAAATAAGATTTTCTTTTTTGTTTTTTGTTGTTTTGGGGTTTTTTTTAAGTTCTTATTATATTTAAAGCCATTGACTCTACTTTCTAGTTGGATTAATCATACTGTGATGAAAGCCTTTCATTCCACACTTTTGATTGGTCAAAGGGTGCCAGTAAAAAGCATAGATGCAAATCAAAGCAATAGCTGGTATTGCGGTAAACCTAATCAAGCAATCATGAAAAGGAAAAATTTGGCCCAACACTCAGGCAAAGACTTGACAGCTGAGTATTATAAAGGTTGAGATACCAGTTTCTCCACATAGGCATATCTGCTTATAATGATAATTAACCTTACAAATTTGGCAGTTTTGTGCATGTGATATAAGGTGTTAAAAAATATTTTTATTGTGTTTCAATTGCAGAAACAGCTAAAATACATCATACATGTTTTTATATACTGTCATTGTAATGGAAATTAATTAATAATTCTGCCAGTATTGAGTTTGTATGCATTGTTGAACTATTAAGTGCAATGCTTTTCAAATGCAATGTCTGGGCTATACATCACTTTCATGAGTGCAGTAGAACCTTGACTAATGTGTGCTTTTATCATTAAAATATTGGTCTGGCTAAATTTCAACACTTTAAACAAAATCAACTGTGGCTTAAGTCTTATCTAAAGGAGACAGGGAAATTTGACTTTTATTAAGTGTAGTTAAGCATTTAGACTCTTCTGGTCTTTTCAAGAACCTTACAAAGTTAACAAAATGTCAGAAATTTCAGAGTTTTAACCATGTAAACTGCCTTCAAAGTCCAACACAGCTTATGCAAAATTGCTTCAGTAGCCCAATATGCTGTTTATTCCCATCTGCAATAACTACAGATATATTAAATTACTTTAACGTAATGTGACTGACATGATTTTTGTATGCATCTGTTCATTTATTTCTGTCAACCCATACTGGGGTAGAGATCTCAAAGATAACACATACCAAGTTTCACATCAAATATCAGAGCATCCACAGTGAAGACCATAGCACAAATACCCCCCAAGCACTCAGTTCTACCTGATGCTGAAGAATTCACACCATTCGCTAAATGTTTTTTTCTACGTGGATCCTCTGGTGTACCATAGTAAGTGAGTTTGTAAAATCAGTTGCAGGGTAAAAAAAAACAACAAAACAAAAACAAAAACAAAAACAAAACAAAACAAAACAAAAAACAACAACCAAAAAAAAAAAAAAAAAAAAAAAAAAAAAAACAACCACCAGAAGGCACCGTTGCCAAGTGTTTCCCTGATGAACCATCAAGACGGGGAATGAGAAGCCTGATGAGAAATGAGATCTTTCCAGAGAACTGCAATTCCAGATCAATGTGAGCAGCAGCTCACACAGGGCAGCACAGACAGACACAACTTACACCAGACTGCCCTAAATGAAATGTTTGTATCTTGGTCAAAACACTGAATTCCACAACACTTTTTCAAAGCAGAAGATAATGTCTTTTTCTTATTTTTCTTTTGGAAAAAAAGGCTGGAAAATGTTAAAAGCAGGGGTAATATGGAATCCAGTGACCAGCTGTGTTTGCTAGGTAACCTGGGGGATGCTCAGCCTGCCTGACTGCTCACAGTTGCTCTGAGTTCGGCATGTGGCTTCTCTGGGGCCTTGTGGTTAGGTAACAAGGCCCAGACGTTGTGAGCAACCACAATGAGATGAGTCCTGCAGATCTGTAGAAAAGAAGTTAACAGAAAGCATGATCAAATGAGGAGTTTATGTTACATCCATTATAATAACTAATAATGTCCTAATCACAACAGAAAGTATAAGCACTATACAGGATAAGAAACTCCATGGTAATTTAGATCCTTCTCCCACAGAAGTATTAAAATCATGGAATCAGAAAAAAAAAAAAAAAAATGTTAGAAAGGACACCTAGACACCACCAAGTTCAACTCCCCATTGAAACTGAGGCTGACCTCAAAGTTTTGGATCATTTTGGGGTATTTAAAAGGTAAAATTACTGTAGCTTGACGAAAGAGGTGACAACAACAAAGAGGCTGGTAGGAATGGAAATCTGTCTGTATAAGAGAACCAGAAGAAAATAAGTGGGGATAGCAGGTATAAAAAACAGTCTGCTCGGATACTGATGCTGTAAGAGCAACTTTCAGACTGGTTTCTGCTTCACTACTCACCTCTTTCTCAGATCTTTTCAACAACACAGATACTTGTGGCTTTTGTTGCATATCTTTCACAGATAAAGACTTTGTTATTGCTTGAATGCAGCTTTCTGACATGCAGCAAAATACACTGTCAAGAGTGATGTCTCACTAATCTAACTCGTCTCTTCAACTCTGACTTTATTTATTAAAGATTGGTGATGAAACCAAATAATCAACATTCAGAAAAAAAAAAAAAAAAAAAAAAAAAAAAAATTCAGAATACAGACTGCTTAATACAATTCATTTAGTATGTCTTTTGAGTCAGAGCATGCGTCAAGGAGTCAAATTCCTCACCAGCTTCTCCCTTACTCTATTGAGCCTGAGTTTATGTGACTAAGGCACTGATATAGAGTCCTTTGTTTATGATGATTTTGCAGGAGTAATTCAAATGAAAGAATAAACCAGTTCTAAAATACTGAATTTCATAAGGAGGACTGAAATCATACATTTACTTCACCAAATCAGCATAGCTAAGCATAGTCTTTAGGAAAAATAGAGCATAAAGCAGTATCCTTCCCATTGTAATTAGACGCTTTAGACTGGAATATGATGGGGACCATACATTTTTAATAACAGCATTATTTTTAAATATTGTTAGGGGGGGGGGGGCGGCTGGGGGTGTGTGGAGTGCTGGTGTTTATAACCACTTCCAGGAAAAGAATATGAAAAAGTCTGCTCTGTAAGGCAGTATGTACTCTGGTTTTCCTGTCAAATAGCTCCATAGGTGAGAATGTTGTAATGTAGCTCAACAGGGTTAAGACCTGTGAGTTTGTGTGACTTACTTTCTTCAGTGCATCTGGTTATACTTCTGGAAAATAGAA
>KL268986.1:4069-19821 GCA_000699545.1 Podiceps cristatus | reverse complement strand
GGGGAGGGGGGCGGGGAAGGTATTTTTCCACCTTTTGATTCAAGAGCAGGTTCACGTCTTCAAAACCAAGATTCTACTACTTCTGGTAGATCTAGCTAGGAAGGCTACTAAGTATTTTTAATACCACCTACTCTTTTCCTCAATTTATATACAGCTCCACGCTGAGGATTAGCAAAGATTAAATGCAAGCATTTAAGTAATGCATGCTCTACACTTTATCTTCTTGATTTTATACAGCAACTTGCAGAAATTAGTTTTCAAAGGCCTACTTGAATCTGTTTGGACAAGCTGCTATCAAGAAATCAGACAGCTCAAAGGTTCTCATTCAGTGATGTAAAACATTCTTTAATAGAAGTCAATAAACGTAAATATGTATTTTTGTTTGTTTGATGACACCTTTGTTGTAAAACAGAGGAAGAAAGTACAATTGTCAAGTAGTCCATCACAGGTACGAAGAGAGCTTCGAAAGCATTCTCTCCTTTTGTTTGTACTAGTATATTGTAGCTGTAGAGAGGTGGTTCTGTTTGATTGCTCTGAGCGTTATGGGAGAGTGGCTCTGAACTGAGGATTGAACAAAGAAAAGCTTACGCTAAGATTAGAAAGAAGAGAAGGAGGTCACTCAAGGGCAAAACATGAAAATAAAACTTAAGGACAACTGGCATAAATCCATGTGGCTCATTTGATCTAAATGAACCTATGACAAAATAAATAGACATAGGCTTTTGCTACTTGCTGTGTATTAAAATGTGCATGTTTTAAAGAAAATGAGTAAACTGATCTTGGAGTTTTCATGTCATGTACTAAATAAATACTAAATTAGAATTAAGGAGACCGGATTTCTATTCCCATTCCTGTCATTGGCTCACTGACTGACCTTACCCATCAGAAGACTCATCACCTTTTCTTGTATTACCTATAAAACGGGATAACGGAATTCACTATTTTGTAAAGCATGCTGAAAAGCTATGTAAGTGCTAAAGTTTACTACTAATTTTGCCACCTTATTATGCTAGTTTTGAGTTCTCTTAATTCAATCAACTTCTGTAGAATTTCACTGGCAGAAAACTGGAGTAAGACGTTGTTGAATCAAGGCTGCATGTTGCAGATATTTTACTACAGATTTAATAAGCAAGATCCAGATATGGGGTTTTTTTAACTGATAATGTATTTATTTGACAGAAGCTGAATTTTTACTTAATGAGTATTTCAAAAGTGATCTGTTCTGACTATGTAAGAAAGCAGCCTAGATCAAGGAAATACAGTTCAAAGATGTGCCAGTTTCTGCCTCCCTTGAGTTCTGGCTGCTGACTCAGGGAAAAAAGCTAAGTGCCTCCATGCACTGGATATTCAAGCCCAGAACCCTTCTCTGACAGTAGGTGCGTACCTACTCCTCTAATAAACTTAAACTGCATTTGAGTTAGATTCATCAATTACACACACGTTTGGTTGGAATTTTGTTGTTGGCATGCATATTTTAAACATTTGTAGAGTGTCTATTTTATAGCAAGTACTTGCGGCTGCTTTTAAAAAAATATTTAAAATACTCCACCAGACTTTTGTAATTCTGAATATAAACAAAGGAATATGTAGATTATTTATCATAAATAGCTTTTCAATATCTGTATACAAGCAATCATAGAGATTTTTTCCTGTGGTTTTGTTTGTTTGTTTTGAAGTGATAGAGCTTATTAAGAAAGAAAATTTAAAAAAGAGATCAGGAGTGTGACTTACGGCTTTCTTTACCAATAGCGTGAGTTTTGAAAGCTACCATCTGCACAATTTAAAAAGATATACAGCATTTCTGAAACTGTCTCTGTGTGTTGTGAAGAAAATAGTTATTCAGTAATATAAGATACCACTACCCTCTTTAGAAATAATCACATCATTGAATGTATCATAAAAATTAAAGAGATATTGTTTCTTCATTAGAATATTCTATCTAAGGTCTATAGATCATTCTTCATTACAATAAACTGAACTTCAAACATACAAACATCAGTTTAACAAACTCTAAGGACACCAATTCACTTGAAGAGGTTAGCTGTAAGATAGCACGATTAAAACACTGTAGAGACTAAAGGAAACGTTTCCATGCTGTAAAATGTAGAAAGCAACGAACACTTGTTATCTTTTTGAAGATGTGACTCAGACTAAAGTAAAACATCACATTAGCCACAATAAATTAATACAATAATAATTTGCTTCAGGAAAACAAATTCTTATCCCCCACCTTTCTCATTAAGATTACGGAAAAGTTTGGATGATCCTTTCCAAACCGGTGGTGTCTCCATAAGGATCTGATTCAGTTCCTAAAAAATAAGATTTAAAAAAGATAAAAGTGTATATTTAAATGTTTAATGAAATAGTTAACAGATTATAAGTAAATGCTTGGAAATCAATATAAAAGACAAGGAACTGCACACAAATCTACCAGTTAATTTAACTTCAGTTTACCGCAGTGACTTTGGAAGTACTCAAGCACACACATAAATTTTGCACACATGATTATTCCACAAATTGCTCGTGTTCATGAATAGTAAGTGTTTGCAGAGTTGGAAAGAGACATGTAATGTATTTGTTGCTGAAATTACTCGCCAATGTCCATATTCACTGAAGACAAGGTTAAATCTCCCTGGATTTCAATAAGGTTTTCATACAAGCTCCAAGCAACTGTTCTTTTAAAACACTCAATCAGAACTAAAGCAAACTTCACCCATGAATACAGGTGTACTTTACTTAAATACAGGGATACTCAGCCAGAGTCTTTTTGCAGTAGTACAAATGTTGGTGGGGAAAAAAAAAAAGTAAGAGGCACTTAAACATCACAAAAGGTAGAGTGTGGCATGAATATTTCAGGCAGCTTTGGATACACCTGTTACACTTAGACAGTAAAGAAATTCAGTCTGATACAGGCAGAGGAAGGAACTGACAGAGGCTTGAAAAGGTCAGTAAATCCAACATAACAAGCACAGCTGCTCAAGTATCTTTGAGATTCTGGATTCAGCTGAGTCTGAAGTGACAAAAACGAAGAAATCAAAGTTTGGGGTTTTTTTTTAAATATAGATTTTAAAACTTGCTTCTTTCTCCCATGATTCTAAGTTGACATAATGAAAGAAAGTAACTGTATCAAAATCTACGGTTCTAAGACCGTCCAGGAATTATCGCCCACCTGCTTTGAAAGGGATCTCCACTTTTTAGCACCTGCAACAAAAGACAAAGTTATGAATGCACAGAATTTAGTTATGCCAATGTAGTGTCATAAAAATTAGGCTGCATCTATACTCTGTGTTTTCTAGTCAAAGAAGAGGTATTTTCCCTAATTCATGAGGTTAATCTTCAACTTGGTTCCAAATAATTCTCTTTATACTATTAAAAAAGTAATTAGCTTAATACATGTGTAAACTCCTAAATTCAAAGACCCAATTCAGATGTACAGTTTTTAATCCAACTCTGCTTCAGTGAGAGAAAAGACTTTCTACTTCCAAAATACACCACTAAAACATTAAACAGGAAACGGGGGGCATTCATGTTAACTGGGGTATCAATATTCCGAAAGGATTATTCAGTAGCAGTGGCATTACAGTGCAGATTGTAGGGAGAACTAGATTCTGGCCCTGATTTCAGAGACTACTCATGCCTTTTAAAGCAAATACAGAAAAAAATGATTGAAACCACCAGGTGCTAAGACTCCCTTCAGCCATTCCTAATAACTCAGATTCATGCTCCCTTTTTACAGCCTCTGTGAGGCCCAATTTTTTTGTAAGTAGCTTTGACAGAGAAGCTGAAGAGTGCCTCCCATTCAGAACCGGAACTGCTTGTTAACACTGAACACTGATAAAGAGTAAGACTGAGCAGATGCTTTCTTCCTAACGCCTTACATGAAAGACTCCAGGAGCAGAAAAAGATACTCGCATTCAACAACAGTTGTCCACAAGCATCCAAGACTTGAAAACCTGAGGTTCATCGCCACCCTCTCAAGACAAACATTTGAACAGATTCAGTATTAAGATAAAGCACTCTGAATACCAGAATTCACAAAGGTACGAAAAGTAACATAGTACGTGGCCAAATCCGTAACTTCTTGGTTGGTAAAGACTCACTTTTTATAGAGTAAAACACTCTGTGGTAGTAGAAATCCCTTCCCCATGATGAACTCCATGCTCTGTTAAATAATTATTATGATACAGAAGTTACTCACTACGGTATTTCATTAGTTCACGGTTAGAAACTCAATTAAATTTTAGTTTTATACCTTGGCAAAGGTTAGCACCAAGGCTGTCTGCAAATCTCACTCCAACTACTGTGGAGTTATACCAAGCAACATCATAACATGAGTTAACAGATCTTCATATAGTTTTCAGTTTATTTTTTTAATGTCAATTAAAGTCTTGTCACAAAATACTAGCTAAAACTCAACAAAACAACTTAATTTGCCATTCAAATCGATATATGTTTATATCTATCATAGAAAACTTGGGGAATAAATATATCTAACTTTCCGATGAGATAATTTCCTAGTCTCATACATTATATATAGATTTTGTTTCTAGACAAGCAAGTGAAGATTTATGTGTGTATATATATTTCTTACAGCTCAGTATTAAGAGTATTAGGCTAAAATTACCATAGTTAGTGCTAAAGGGAATAAAACACATTTCCTTATCTCTTAATTGGCTTTCTAAAGAGACAAATATATATTCAGATGATAAAAATGTATGAAGCATGACTGTTAAAAATATCATATTTTCCCAAATGAAAGCTTGCACCATAAAGGCAGCAGCAACAAGGTAATTATAGCACTGATTTTATATTTTTTATAACAACTGCCTTAAGTCAAAAGTTGCATTTTATAAAAAAAAATATAGTCTTACCATATTAGTTAGTGTTTAATCAAAAAAGGAAGTGAACACCCTCTTGACTTTTGTAGGGTTTACAAGATTTCCAAAGTAAATCAATCACAATAGACGCATTCACTTCATCACAAATCTCATTGAGGTCTAGTATTATTAGCTTTTCTATAAAGCAGGCATAAAGAGCTATTACTATTGCTCTTCAAAGGGCATTTTTGCTTTTTGACAAAACTCAAGACCTTTCTAGTCTTCATCCATAAAAAAAAGTATGTTTTTTTTCCTGAAAAATATAGATGCTCTAGTCTGTCAGCCTGAATGGACCCAATTATTTACAGCTTGTAACTTATTTACAAAATGACCCAAAAATATGAAAATACAATGTTTAGGATGTATTATTCAGAAAAATACCTTCCTCTAACTTACTACCTTCCAGAGAGCAAGACAGATAAGTCTTGCCCGAACAGATAAAGCAGTACTTTGACAAAGCTGCAGTACAAAGGTTAAAATTAACACAGTCAGAGATCAGAGGCTGGAAGTGACAATACCTGCAGATCATCTGCTTCAACAATTGCATCATCTATTGCTTCCTACTTATCAGCCTTCTGTCCCAATGTCCCAGAAAATATGACTTCCACAATAATGAAGTCATCCACTTCTACTTAGTTACAGCCTCTTACACTACCCGTTAAAATAATTATCTCAGTCATTTATCTCTGATTCTAGTCTATAAAACTAAAGGACATCCAGGGTTTGTTTTTTTTTTTTTTTCAGTATCAGAGATGAACTGGATGCACAGGAAGGATTCTGATACAAACAAGATTTGCTACATTGAACTCCAGAGGGTGCCCGACTGTTCAGCTCCAGATCCTTTCTCCTTTGGCATGAGACAAACAGAATGTCCTTGTGAGCTTAATGTTGTTTGATTTGGTTTTTAAAAATCTGAATACTTGCTGTGAGAGGAGGAAGCATAAATTTCATTCACATGGAAAAATCTTAATAGCAAACCACACATACAGTGTGGTCAAACCATCATAAAATGGAGTTAAAACAGTGTTTAACTGATGTCCAGTATATGGCACAAACGCTTCATGGACATACATGGTAAAATCCAATTCCACAGGAACAAAAAAAGGGAAGACTTGGAGATCTGGGCAGAGGAAATAGATATCAAGTGCTGATGTATATTTGTATTAACTTCTGTGATAAGGAATCTGCTTCCTCTCTTTTAAGTGTAGAGTAAAACAGAGAGATTGAAGATTTGCTTTCTGTAAAAGTTTCAAAGGTTTGCAAGTTTTCACCCTCTAAGCTTTATCTTGTCTTCGCTGTTACAATGAGATTATATCTTTATTCAAAAGTTATAGAAGTTTTGATCACTGATGTGCCATGGCTGAATTCTTTCCTCTTGTTTCACTACTGTTAAGAGAACAAAGGGGGGAAATCTAACATCTGCACAGAGCTTTAAGCTCTCCTCTGACTGCTTTAAATGTTTTTGACTGTTCTCTATACTAGCTTTATGGCACAGACTTTAGGAAGAAAGACCTAAGGTGAATTATTATACATGTCACACCTGAGCAAAGAAAGATATTCACTTTCCCCACAAGTTGTGTGCTGCTACCAATGCACTGCAAGCCTGAGGGCCAGGAAATCAAACTAGATCAGAAATGTATCACCTTACTATTTAGTCACTGTTTGATACTTAGAGCAAAAAATTTACAGCAAGTGAACTATAGTTGATAGTTTATTCTTCATTAATTTAACTAACACATAGCGCTAACTCTGGCAACTTTTAAGTGTAGAAAATGGATACCCTGGGGGACTGAAACTCGTACTCAAAGTGTGGTATTTAGAAAGCCACGATATGGTTATAAAATCTCTCTAGGGCAAAAAAAAAAAAAACCAACACGACAGCAGATGACAATTTAAGATGGCAAAAACTGCAAAACAATGTTAGCCTAAATTATTTAGAGAACTCATATCTTGTCTGCCTATTTACACAGAAACTATACAGAGGAGGAGGCAAGAGTTTTATAGCAATACTGGCCTGCTCAGGGAGAAACCGTAACTGTAACTGTGTCAATGCAAATGGTACGAATGAATTTTTTTTTTCTTTCATGCCTATTGAGCCGCCTGTGACCTCTAGGACAAGAATATTTAACTAATGACTAGTATACAGATATTTACAATCTAAGAACAATCAGGATACTGATTGTATGCACTTGGATACCATTAAAAATGGAATTCTGGAAGATGCAGTACCTTCTTACCACAATCAGAAACAGAAGTAGCAATCAAAAGCAAATGGAAAAATAACATACACCACTGGCATTTCCCTAGCAATTTTATCAACATAAAACTCCTGCTTACATTTGGGTTCATCATTTGTGACAGCCTGAATGAAGTCATACGGAGTCATATATAGCTGTCCTTCAAATTCTAAACTGGCAAACCTACGAAACCGTTGCTCCCGAGGAGTTGCATAAAGGTGTAAATCTTCAAGGTCTGATCTGTCTTCTGTAACCTTCAAAGACACAAGGAAACAATTTTAATGTATGAATAATGTTTTAGTTTACAATTGCCACTGCCATTCACCATAAAGAAACTGTAAATGTAAAGGTGGTAATCTGTAAAGTCAAAAGCATCTAAATATTTTTGTATGGTAAGAGCTGAACTACAATCAGGATTTCACTTCTACAATTTTCAGTCTTCTGCAATTTTAGCAATAAATCTTTAAGCACTGAAATTGCTGACACTATCCAAGGTTGGGGGGTGGGGAAGACAAAAAAAAAAAGCCAACAACAACTTAGGCTCTTGAATCATAGAAAAATGGGCAACTTTAACTCAAGGAAGTCCATGTAACTTCAGCAGTCAGTCTTTAAACAACTCTGCTAAAATTATTTCAGTTGTCTGACATTTCCAGAAGAGAATGGAGTTAACACCTTTTTTATATTGTTTCTTAATGTAGAGCACAGCTGTTGACAATAATAGGCAAGACACCTCCAGAATATACTCCAGTGTAAATTTTCTACACATACTGCTATTTTAAGTATCCAATGCATTAAAGCTACCATACTTGGAGGAACAGAAGAAGAGAAGAGCATAATTACTCCTCCAGAGTTACAGAAGTACTATATGACATTAAGTTCACACCTCATGAGAGTTTATAGATGTCAGGAGTTTCTGATATATTTACCATCCAGCTGATTTACATGTAAACTTAGTAGTACAAAACTGTGAATGTGCTAAATTATTACATCTTTGTGTTACACTGCCAAACTTTTTAACAGAAAATATCTGAAAACCTTTTCTTGGCCTGTAACGAAGCAAGCTCCTCTGTGGAATCTGTATCTTGAAGAAAATGTAAGTATCTTGGACTTTTTTCAGAGGTGAAAAAAACAAAGCTAAACTGTTTCATAAAAGGAAGAATAATGATACAGCTAACTTCTCACAGTATGTTAAAATAGGAATACAGCATCTTATCAATGAAATAGCCCAAGGTGCCATTGTCCTCACTATTCCTGTCATTTCATACAGTATTCCTAAAATTCTTCAGGTGTTAAACTAAGGAACGGCAACAAGTAGTACATGGTTTAACTAAATCTATGTTTTAACAACTAAGAAAACAGCCAAATACCTTTTGTTTTTAAGAGAGGCATCTAAACACAAAGAGAAGCTGAGATGCCTGCAGTTGCTGTCCACTAAGAGATAACACTCCTCAACCACAAATAGAAATATGTTTTCCAGAACCTTTCTAAGAATAGGTTTCAGATTTCAGCAATTAGAAGCAAAGGCACATTTATACTGGGCGGTCAAAAATCTGGGGTAACTTTCCTTCTGCTTTGCAAACAATGTCCTTAAAAAATAAAACATTAGTAAGACTACTGCAGTGAAACAAAATGTTATGCCCTCAGTTGTAATTAAGAGATTAAATTATGTTTGTAAAATAAGACACATCAATAATGAAAGTGTCTAGGTCAACACTTTCTATTTGGAAAAAAAAAAAAAAAGGTATAACCACAGTGTAACAGAAGACTCACAATTTCTTGATTATATATATGGGAGTCTTAGTGCTTTGATACTTTATCTAGGACATTTTTAACCAGCTTTCTAGAAGGAAAACAAGACTATTGACTGCATAGTTCTCTTTCTGAACTGTCACTAATATTTTTTAAATTATTGCTTCTATTGTACATGTGTGTGAAAATGTTTCATTTCAATGAAAAAAAAAACTGTCACAGAAAGAGCAATAGAAATGCTTATACAATAATTTAATTTTCAGTAGACTGCTCCACATACAAATATTCTGCACTACTGCCTCAGAAGCAGCTTTAAACCTGGTCTTTGTGTTTTTTATAATTTTCAAATGATTACCAAATTAAATATGGGGAGAAAAACAAAATCTAACAGCCAGACCCTACAAACTCAC
Organism: Podiceps cristatus; assembly: GCA_000699545.1. Classification (NCBI taxonomy): domain Eukaryota; kingdom Metazoa; phylum Chordata; class Aves; order Podicipediformes; family Podicipedidae; genus Podiceps; species Podiceps cristatus. Next base: position 10,548 of record KL268986.1, on the reverse strand, counting down.
TGCAAGATGACAGGGAAAAAAAAAAAAAAAAAAAAAAAAAAAAAAAAAGCTGAATTCTCTTCTGACATATCCACATGCAAGCCAAAATATTTCTGTCCTATCTTACTGTTTGAATATTATGGTGTTACTGATCCTTCAGCAGTCCAGTGGCATTCAAGCTATGCCTTCATGTGGGATTTACACGACTCAATTGTTTTGGTAGAGCTTGTAGCAACATAACTGATTATCTCTGTATTTGAAGTCTAATAATCTGTCTTATTTTTGATACATATGTTATTTTATCACTATTACAAACATGCTTTTGAATACATGAAGGTTGTAAGCATGAGTAATAAAGCAATATTTCTGCAAAATCAATTTTCAGAAAAGAAACTGCTTCAAGGCCCTATTACACATGCAGTATCTATAATCAATTGTAATCAGTCATAATCAATCATACATACTCAGGAGGATCTGTAGATAATGTATCACTCAAGAAATATCATCTTAGTTTTGATCACTGTTACTATTTGGAGAGCATGTTGAGATTCTTTGCTCTCTCCAGAAATTCACACTATCTCAGGTACTACTGCTTAATACTTTGCTTGAGACACTTAGAAAAGCATTTGCTAAATTCTCAGACACATATTTCAACATTATCTTAAGTACTCCATGCTACTATAAGTATAAAATAACACACTGCAAACATGGAATTTTCAAGACACACTCACACTTAAGTCATGCCAGGTCTGCAAAACCTTAATTTCTGCTTCATTTTAGCCAATCTACAGTTTCCCTCTGACTACATAGCAATGTCAGTATTTCACACTCTGGCTCAAAGTCAGATAGGAATACAGCCTGCCACCAAAACGAGCAGTACATCCCTAAAGGCTCAGTACCCTACGTGCCCTTGCTCTAGCACTTTATGTTCATTTTACCAAGCGTCAAACTGGATAAGGGAACTGGTCTGAGAACTTTTTGGTTTGGTGATGTTATTTTTCAGGCAGATAAATGCCTGTGTCTACCCCACAAGAACGGTTATTTGTTTCAAAATCTAGGCCATATGGACCTGCAGCTTATGGAACAGAAAATATCATCACCTGTTCCAGCAGCAAGCTCCACTTACTTCAAGTTAGTGACGGGAAAACTGCAGGCTTAAGCATAATTTTATTCCAAGGAAGAAAAATACCGCTTTATTTTGAACTTTGTGGTTTTATCTGAAAGAATCAAAACAAGTTGTCTCTGCTATTGATCCACCATGAATTCAAACAAACGTACAAAGGGCTTAATGTGTATTAGGTCGCTGGTCCATACACTAACTATCCAAATAAAAGCTTTCCTTCTTCTATTAATGCTTATCTATTTAAGCATAAGATAAAGCAACTTTAAGTCTCTTGCCTAAAAGCTGTAATTATAAGGAATTAATCGATATGCTAATTGATAGCCAAGCCATTCTGAAGTATGACTTCAATTTGCACCTCTGCAGGCATTTAAGAAATTCATCTCGACATATAACTATGAAACTTCTCTTATTTTCCCCAACATTAGCAGATCATAATCCAGTGAAGCCAGTATGAGAATCTTGGTGACACCAATTGCTCTCAACTGATTTATTTCATATTTATGCCCAGGTTAGGCAATCTTAATTGTAGCAGCATCAGTATCAAATCCAATGGACACAAGAACCAACACAGAAAGTAGATGCTGAATACCTCAGGGAAGGTACCGTTGGTGAAGGAGAGAACGTGATTCAGTAAGGTTCCAATTTCTATTTGAAGTTTCAAGAGCTTATCCTGACTAAATTGCTCTGTAATTATCAACAATCTTCAAAAACTTTCATGAAAGTACCTCTCTGACAAACAAAAGAGGGGAGATTTTTTTATGCTTCTGTTTACTAATCCTCTTGGCAATCCTGCCTATTAATTGCTATGATCTTATATCATGTTATGGTTCTCTGCCTTTTAAAAACTGGACACAGCCATTTCCTTCAAGCCAAATGTCACGAATCTCCCAACAGCAGTTATTATCTTAATTTTAGGTGTAGCAGGTTAACTTTGGTTTACCTGCACGTGTACACTGACTTACTTTGTCATTACAACTTTTAGGGGGAAAAAAAGCCCCACAGCTGAAGCCAAGAATCTAGCTGGTAGCCAGAATTTCCCTCCTTCCAACTTTACAACTCACAAAGTAAATAAAAAGAGGCAAGACTGAAGCTCATCAGCACTTACAAACAATATATCATCTTTTCCCTATTCTCAATAAAATCTAAGTGTTAAGAGTTGTAATCAAACAGCTCTTGGTTATCACCCTTCTGTCCTTCCTCCCTCAAACTCCAGTACCTTGTTGCTCCACATTTCACCTCCCATCCTCTGTCCTCCTGAGCGATACCCTTGCAGAAGGACTGCAGAGGGAAGACAGCACCTTTTTAGGGTGCTGCTACACATGGTCTTGGCTTCTATCTGCCTTCTGTAAAACCAAGAACAGAGACTGTGTGGCTCTTCTAAACTCAGTTTAAATCAGCTGAGGAGAAAAACTGATCTTGGCCTATTTTCTTGCTGTTTCCTAACAAAGAAATCTATATACACATACCTAACTCACACAGAGGAGATATTTCAAAGCACTTTCTAAGATGGTTTAAATAGATTCAGCACTTATATGCAAATCATCACCAGGCAAAGGAAACAGAGTGAAACATTTCCCATTAGAAAGTTCATTTTAATATCAGCTTATCAAAACAAGTTAAGTAAAAATGAAATTGAAGACCAAATAGTAATTTGTCAGGGTACTTTTCTGACTGGAGAGTATCACTCTTCAATTACGTGTGCTTCCATTGTAAATCCATGCTACAAATGCATTACAAACAGCCTAAAATATCTAGAAAAAGGCCTCAAAAGTTTCAAATGTAATATGCAAATGAAAATACGTGATAAAGCTGCACACTAACCTATTTCAAGGACTTAATATAATTCCTAAAAACTGTTTTCTAGAAGCACTGCATTTAGAGAGGGTCACCTAAAGCTACAATAACACCACCACATGTCTCACAGAGTACTAGCCCTTTAGATGAAGGTCTTTGTTATGGACACTCAACATTTTTAAGTCAATCAACTTTGAAAGTGTTCCTTGAAGAACCTCTTTTAGAGTGACACCCTCTGTATTTTCTTTCTTTACTCACAGCAAAAACTTGAGTGAAGAAAATCTAGGCTTTCTATCAAGCACGATTAGTGTCCAAAACCCATTCCTGTCTTGGGCTCATCCTTCACGTACTGTGTCTATCGGTAGAGCCAAGACAAAATGCCCTAAAAGTCTGGTGCTCTCACCAAATGTTTCCACATATTACTCAAACTTCCTTGATGCATGGACTAATCTCTATTTCTGGTCCCATGTTTGTCGTACTAGCTCTCTTATCTCAGAGGTATGGTCTGTCTGAATTTGGTATAACATGAATTATGGCCCTCCAGTGAAATCCATGCAATAACTCTACATTGCCATAAGATGGCCTAACACAGGACATGAGCTCACGGAGCGACATTAAAATAACGAATATTTTGCAGTAGTTATGACCCTGAAGTATCTGAAAATACCAATAAATGGTAATGACATGGCTCAAGTTCAGTGGAAGTAAAGTGCAGAAGATAAAACATGACAGCATTACCCTTTCTATTAAAAAACACCGAAGAAATGTTCTTTGCCAAGTGTTAGTCTCGTATTACATTAAAGCAGTAATTCAGAAGTTTTATTCTCTGGCAAAACATCTAGTTTTCCCATAGAGACAAGCTTAAATGCAAGATACAGGATTTTTCACTTAAAATTTAGAAAAACAGATGCCTAAAAGCTCATAAAGCTCTGCAGAAGTAATCCACAAGAATCCATTAGCAAAACCTAGAACAATACTCCAACTCCCACATTCTCAGGATAGCTACAAACAATGCAAAATATTTTGCAAAACAAATAGGCAAAAATATACATGCTATGTGTCCTTGGATATGAGGCAAAAAGCTCAACAGTATCACAACTGTGCTATGTTCCAAGTCACATCAGGGTTCTCTTGCTTTTTCCAACTGAGATAAAGGTAAGACTATTTTAGCTAAAGAAGCTGACATTTACTACTAATTTACTACCTCTTGCTTGCAGTCAGAAATATGTTCTGTTACAGTAGTTTAATCTTTAACTAATTTATTTCAAGTGAGTGAGTTTCTTTGAATTTTTGCTTGCAAAGTAATCTGTCTTCCATCAATGAGAATATGTGCAAATTATTAAAATAAAAAGGTTTTCAAAGCAATGCTGTTCCTTACTTCCTTCGTTTATATTTGACTTCAGGCTTATTTAATATGCTCCCATGTAGATAAAAGTAGCATAACTTTGTTTTCATGCTGGGTGGCCAAAAGGTTAAACGTCAAGTTCCCAGTGTGGGAAAATCCCAAAGTAGACAAAACTGTTTTGATGCTTACTGAAGTTATATTTCTAGCAGACTACTTAGATGTACAGCAAACAATACTGTTAGTTGATCCCACTTCACTGAGATAAGGACATTATTATATTAAAATATTTACAGCATAGGAAGCAGCAATGTGTTTAAAATGCTGTAAAAAGGGGGCCGTTCAAATACAATTCTGTTACAGGAAATCCTTAGGGTAACAACATTTATCTGTAAGCACAGATATTCCAGAAATCCTCCAAAACAAGTATTATGTTAAAATATTTTCCAACAGTCCTTCTTACATGAGTTTCACATGGAAGTTGCTTAACTTTTAGCAGTTCTTCAAGAAGCTTCAGTGTGTATATCCTGCTATACATGTCCATATGCCTCACTCCATGCAAGACTAAAACATACTAGTAACTGGATCTGTCTATATCAAACATGCACCATCCCTTTTTAACATCTTGAGGAACACAGAATTAATGCCAAGAGGTAAATCTTCCTTTCCCTTCAGCACGCTCACACTACAGTTGCCCGGCAAGCAGTATCCTTCTCAGGATGATGACAGTGAGGAGGTTCAGGTGTCAACAGCCGGACAGCAAAACATCTTCCTACATTTGGCAATGGACCTATGACATGAAACACACAATGCTTATGAAAAAAAAAAGGTTAGCTAGAAGTGCTTCTTGTGAAAATGATCCTTCATGCACCTCTTGGAACAGCATCCTCTTTGAGCAGGCAGGAGAGTCTCCTCCCTAGGGGAGTTTGCCTTACTTTTTGGAGTTAAAGTCTTGTTCTTCATTTCACAGAGATGGAAATATGTGATGTAATCCACTTAGAAATGTGCTGCTACAAATAAACTTGACCTTTTGAGTATTTTCACAAAGAGAGGGTTTGACAGTACTGCTGGAATACTAGGGAAAAAAATCTCTGGAAACATCCAAAGTATGCAGCTTCCTTTTCCTGGAAGTGAGTATTCCTTCAAGAAATGTGATAAAGTACATATTCTGTGTCTGTCTCTCCTTGCCCCTTTCTAATTCATAAATCACCTCTGAAGAAAGTGATTCTCAGAGAAAGTTTCGTAAAAATAAAGCGAGACCTAGAATGCACTACTTTTACACAACAACAACACGGTTCTAAAAAAGATCTCTTTGGAGTGCAGACAGGCATTATTGGTATTTCCAAGACCATTTTAATAAGCTTTACAAATGACATTGGAATTTTGGAAGTAAGGAACATGGAAGCAAGGAACTAGAAAACAAAGATTAATTCCTCTTAGAAATTAGACACGGGATTATGTTCTTCCAAAATTGTTATATTTCTTTGAAAGAAAACCCATGACATAGAGCTGCTCTGACAAAGTAAATACTTTGTATGAAGTATGTTGGATCAGGGCTCTTCTTGGGTCAATACTGTTCTCAGCTGTCAGTACAGAGAATAAGTACCAAATAATAGTTCTTTCAAAGAGTTTCCTGCTCTGCATAAGCATCTCCTAGACTTTAAAGGAGCTGCCTGTTAGTAGAGCTCTCTCTCAGTCTTCACCAAAACCTTCAGACACAAAGCCAGCAGCTCCGGGTGCAGAATTTTACTTTGGTTCTGAAATGTTAGGTGGCAGCAACCCTGGAATTAAAACTGTTGCTTTATTATAGTGTCCAAGATTTTGCTCCAGGTAAACACATATAAAGGCCTGGTCCTCATGACTGGAATTACTCTCAGAAAGCATCTGGGAAAAGGGAATCCTGTAGGCAGCTCAGTTTCACGCTGCTTCTGTAACAAATCTTACTCTCTACCAGAACAGCTCCAGTAATATGCTTGGTCAAGTATTTTTTTGTACTGACCACAAGATTTGTCTGTTGAAAGGTTTGCCACACCACTGACCCCATGTTGGTGACACATATCATAGCTTACTTGACTTCTAGCAAACAGCAACTTCTTATTCACCTGTACATAAACTCACAAATCTGTTGCTCATCAGGTTTCATACTCTAAGAGTTTCATAGAACAGGGTGAAAAAACTGCAGACCGTTCTGATGCCCATGTTTCTCCAGGAGACTCAAATATATATATATTTTTTTTTCAG
>KL268985.1:7374-39124 GCA_000699545.1 Podiceps cristatus | reverse complement strand
GGCGGGTTCATTTTGATCTTTTCATTGATCAGTACCCCCAAGTCCCTGTCGGCAGGGCTGCTCTCGATCCCTTCATCCCCCAGCCTGTATTGAGACTGGGGGTTGCTTCGACCCAGGTGCAGCACCTTGCACAGGGCCTTGTTGAACTTCACCCAGACCCACCTCTCAAGCTTGTCCAGGTCCCTCTGGATGCCATCCTGTCCCTCAGGTGTGCCAGTCGGCTTCCACACAGCTCAAGCACTTGACCTAAAGGTATAATTGACTCAGCACAGCCAAACCCTGGTGCTGTAACAGAAGGTGAAGCAGGCTCGCATGTGAAAGCACTGCCTTCTCCCCGCCCTGAACTACTGAGCCATGACAGGAGGAGAAATTATGATTTGGCAAGAAGACTCAAAGAATAGCTTTGCTGCATTTTAAATATGAAATGTTTGCTTTGCTGGAAGATGACTTTGGGATGCCAGGCCAGACCTTAAAAATACTCAAAGGCTCCAATGAAGAAAATACAAACGAAAAAGAAACAAACCTGGTAGCTGTTGGAGGCAATGCAAGAGCAACAGGTGTCTCCCCACCAGCAGAATGGGGGGACAGGGGCTATTGGTGGAGGTGGGAAGGAGATAAAACATTTTAGCATGTGGCAGACTTGGAAGAGGCCATGGAGATCCGTCAGCCTCTAAGATGCTTCCCTGAGCAGACAGGCAGAGCTGGCCATTCCCAAATGCAATTAACTGCTTCGTTACCATCTAAGCAAACCCCAAAACAATCAGTCTCTGCATTGTTAAGCCAGAGGAGGGATTAACACAAGACACAAACATCGTCCTCCAGACCACGGCAGTTACAAAGCAGCCGTGGCCCCCACCCTCCGGCCCGACACCGCGGCTCTGCTCCCAGCCCAGAGCGGGAGCAGGTTTAGATGTCCTCTGCTGTTTCAGACGTGCTGACACCACACCAGCAAGACAGCGCTCAGCACCCGCATGTGCTGAGCCACCCTCCAACATCAGTAAATACCTGCTGATACAGAGCTGCTCCTGTAGACCCAGGCAGAAGCAATGGAGATAAGTGCAGAATTTAGCCTTCAGAGGTCCACCATGACCACCAGTGCCTGTGCTTGATGTGTCCAACAGGCCTGGGAAGTCTTAACAAGCCAAATGAGGACCAGAGACCACTTTTAGGGTGAGAGAAGCCTGCCAGAGGGAAAGGGAACCTATAGCACATCCATCACTTTTGAAGGATCAGGAGAAGCTGTGATTTTCAAGCTGGAGCCCAGAGCCACCACAGGCCTCAGCACCCTTCTTTCTTCTAGAGCAACTTAGACATTTCCCACAAGCTCTCCTCTTCCCACCAGACACATCCCTAGATAAAGGTCCAGCTGACAGGAACTGAGGAAAAGGCCCCCTGGTATGCAGGAGGAACGGGGAAGACTGACTCCGAGATCCAAGGTTCAAAGGGCCACTAAAACATCAGAGTCTGGAGACTTCAGAATCAATAAGAACTCCAACTTACTGAGAAGATTAAGGTCTGAGTACAGTAAAGAAAACCGTACTTACCTCCGTGATGAGGTACATGCGATTTATGAAAGGGATTATTCATGGTTATTTGAGATAGCAGGATGGGACGATCCAACCTTGTGTTCCCAAGTCTTTCAGTAAACTCTTCTGTAGGATGGAGATAACAAACCTACAGCAGCGACATAAGCAGGACCCGTGTGAGGTGTGTTACAGCGCGCTGGTACCACAGTTAGCAGGGAAAGATAAGGGGCACTGCGTGGTTTGCAGGGTTGAGGAAGGAATTACTATACGGTATCCCATAGGCTCTGCCACGGTGCAGTATTGCAATGCCTCTGCTGTGGGGACACCCAAACGAATGCTCACAGCATTCCCTTCGGCCTGAACAGCTCTGAAGGGAAGAGAAGAGCCTGTGGGCTGGGACGGGGACTCAACGGAAGCGGCGGGGGCTTTCCCTGCTGTGCTCAGGCAGGGGAAAGGCACAGCTCCCTCCTCCAGTCTCTCAGGGCTGAAGGACTCTGCTGGGCCAGAATCTGAATAAACCCCTTTGGCAGACGATATTTACTTACGTCCCCTGTTGTACCTCACCTTCTGTGCAGGGACAGCCACTGTGATCCATGCCCCGTTCCTCGGGAAAACAAGCAGCCTCCCTGCTCTGCCACAGGGGAACCGAGGCACAGGGAAGATTTTGGGGTCTGATGCAGCACCCCCAGAAGCAGCTGCAAAGGCTCTGCCTGAATTCCAAAGCAACTGACCTAAAGTTCTCACAAAGAGCGGGGCCACAACTCCCAGCTCGCTGTCCCCATCACTCGGGGCCCAGCTACAAGGGCTGGCTCAGCCCAGCAGCAGAGTCACAGCCAGCGGTTGTGAAGGAAAACAAAGCGGAAGGTAGCTGCAGGCTGCGGGTGGGAAAGCAGCGATTTCACGCACCCAGCCCTGCTTGGTTCCCACGCGTGGCACACTGATGGTACCCACAGCCCAGCCTGGCTGGTTGCAGGAGCGATGCTTTCAGCCCGACGCCACAAAACGAGCGATGTGGGAAATCACAGCCAGCTCACAAGGGCAGGAGAGCTGCTCTTGCTAAACTGGGTTCCTTTAGCTGATTATGAATGGCACGTAGGGAGATTTTTGTGGTCGGGGATTTTCCTTCCCCTCCTTTAGATACTGGGCTCCTAAAGGGCAGCGTATTTCACCTCTTCCTTCTTCCTTATGTTTGATTCGTTACCTTTCTTCTGCTATCCTTACAATGGTCCAATGCTGGTGTGACTCCAGCCCCAGCACAGGATTTATTCCAGGGTGAAATGGGGAGATGGGCAGCGTAGGGTGGCTTTGCCTGTGCTGCTGCATCCCTCCCGCACCTCAGCCCATAAAGGAATCTCTCTTCTTGGTAGTTCTTGAACTGATACATAAACCGCCATGCCCAGCACCTCCCCTGACCTCCAGTGCAGGGCTGCCCCACTGAGTGTTCATTTTGGCCTTAGTCCCAACACAGGTGCCCCCACCGTCACGCCTGTAGAATGCCCCTGATGTTGCGTTAAAAATTCTAGGGATCATAAGTAGAGAGAGTTCACCACAACTATTAAGTTCACTCTTTCAACAGCTGATTATCTACACGAGAATTAACCTCCTCTTTTGCACATGGATTTGTTCAAGTTGGTTCAGCTTTTGGCCACTGGTTCCCATTAGAGGCCTGCCAGCTAGGTAGGGAAGCCCTGGTTATCTGACGGGTGCTCCCAGCGGGGGCACTTCCAGGGCAGTCGATTGCGTGTACAATTAATCTTCTCTTTGATCCATTCATTAGATTGCAGTTCCAAGGATTTCAGTATAAGGTGTACTTCCCAATCCCTTAGTCATTCCCATGGCTTTTCCCTCACAGCAAAAGACACCAGCAATGCTGGTTTAGCCCTACGCTTGCTCAACGTCTTCCCCCCATTCAGCTACATCTTCCTTTTTACCAGGTGCTTAAGCCGTTTTATAAATCCCACAAATGAAAGCAACGCTGCAGAGCCTTGCAGAGCCGTCAGAGCCGAACCCCGGCAGCACACAGAGCAGCAATGAAGATAGGATTTGGCAAGAATTGATTTCCTCTGGCAGCAAATGCCGTGACAACATCTGAACCTTGGGAGGAAAAGCCTCCAGGAGCGACACGCTGGGCAGAGAGGGTTTTATCACACCATATTCTCAATGGCTTCTGAGCTGTTTGTGCTCAGAGAAAGTGCTTTCATAATTGCTTGATTTGTGGTTAATGATTTTTCTGTTTAAAACCAAACTAATATTATTTAATGATCAGTATTTATTTGCACTATGCAATTAGATCGCATTGAGAATTATTTGTTGCATGAACGGCAATTTGAGATTTTTAAATAGTGAACGCTTTTTTCCTTTTGTTCATTTCTTACTGCAGCAGACAAGCAGAAAGAAGATTAAATATATAATCAACAAGCAAAAAGACAACAGCCTCCCTCTGCCCTCCCGCCAAGGACCAGCGTATCTGTCAACATCAGGTGGGAATACAGGAGTAGCACACCCAATGCACTGGAGTGGATTTTTCTCCAAACTGCTTGAAAAATACCCTCAAGGCAGTAAGTAAGACAACACCTCACGTTTCTCCTGGGATTTGATTTTAGCAAAACAATGGGAAAAAAAAAAACCCTTGGGCTGTGTCCCTTGGGCTGGCTGCTCCTCAGCTTCTCCCTTCAGCCTGCCCAGGTCCCCGTCCCCGCTCAGGGCTGCACCACCTGCGGGCTCGCGCCTTTTGGTGAGGGAGGCTGGCCCTCTGCTTGGGCACTTTTCGTAAGCACCATCAAGAATCTCTTCCTCAGAAGCCCTTAAGCCTTCCCAACTTTACACCAAACTGATTTTCAGTGTCTTTACCACAGCAACTACTTTGCTCTTCTTCCAGTGTAAGGCAAAAGTTGCACGGAGGCAGCATCTGGATGAAAGTTTGCATCCAAAACCTCAGCTTTTCACAACGTAAGTTTATGGAACAGACACTAGTCACAGAAAACCAGTCATGTTCCAAATCCTGAGTATGGGGAAGAAATATGGAAGTATTTTCCCCGAGACTCAGTTTAGAATGTAACTCCAATATTATTTCTTTAAAGAGGAAAAAAAAGAAAAAAGTCAACAAGTAGAATGTGATGAGCAAATAGGATGGAGAAAACCTCCCTTCCAGGCCTACAGCTGGGCAAGGTTTTCCTACTTTATTCTCCAAGCAAGGCCAATGTCCTGTCCTGAGACAAACTCCCAAAGCCATGGAAATTAGAGGCTATGAAATTGGTCACTGAATGCATTTGTGGCAGCTTTATATTCTGTTCAACATGCTTGAATCAAATTAATTGAATTTTCTCTGGGAACAGAGCTTCTTTATATGGGGATACAGCAATTTCCCTCTTTTTTTTTTTTTTTTTTTTTTTTAATTAGGGAAGAGTTATTTCTAGATGAAGATGAGTTACAATCACTGGCTCAAACCTTTCATTTTTGTTCTCTGCTAACGAGACCATTTCCCCCAGAGACCATCCCCCCATGTTATCCTTTTCAGTAGCCACGAGAAGTCTCCTAGGCAAAAACAGACAGTTCAGAGACCAACATTCAGGACTTCAGAACTACTGGGGGTTCACCTTTTTCTGCACCATCCCCTAGTGTTTGAGAGTCGAAGGATCACAGGAAAGCTGCCTTTTAAATACATTTATGAACTTGAAGTGATTATTTTCCTGCTCATATCTTCAATTACTAATTTCCAGCTTTTTGCAGATAAGCCAAAGAAAGTCAAATCAAATTTAATTTAAAAACCCAAGCTAACCCAACCCCAAACCAGCGGGCTTTACAGCTGCATAATAAACAGAAAAGCTGCTAATGAAGTGACAATCACAAATAGTCTTGACCAGAAAAAGTAATTATCTATCAAGTGCCTCAAGATTTGACCTCAGAGGCTCCCCAAACGCCAAGGAAGATAGCACGGTACTTCCCTAATAAAGCCCGGACAGAGTCACTGCTCTTAACGTGCGACTTCTGCCAACGGAGGATCTCGGCTGGGATGGCCCAAGGCAGAGCCCCCATCCCAGCCCCTGAAGGATGAGGGATGACTTTCTCCAAACTGTCCAAAAAGGCTGAGGCACTTCAACATCATTTTCAGACAAATCTTTTCAGAAAAATGGACATTTTCAGCACCTTTTATGGGACATGACCAGGGAGCATAAATACTATTCAGGACTATTTCTTCTCAGCATCTTCCCCCATACCACAAGCCATACCACAGCCTAATTCCAGAGAAAAACCTGAAAACTGTCCACTGCTGAAATATTACCTAGAAAGCAGTCACCTCAAACACCCTCCCTGCTGCCATTTTATTTTTTTACTATTAACTCAGTGAATGAAAAGGTCATGGCAGTAACAACACTTTATTGCCCTGTTAAGAACTATGTAAAACTGCAGAAATACATAAATAAGACTTTCTAGAGTAAGACATGAGTTTAGTGCTTGCTTAGGCAGTACGAGTGCCTGGCAGGGGGTTATTTTCAGAAAATAAAGTCTCTGCATTGCCTGAGGTAGTTACAGCTGAACGCTGGCTGCTCTGCCCTTCCAGGCACAGGGCTTCCTCACACCCCGGGCTGCGTCAGGCGTCTCACACGTGTGAGAAAGAGCAGGCGGCAGCAGTGCTCAGCAACCCTCCACACTGGCCCGGGGCCCGCAGGTGCCCCCAGCCACCCCCTCAGAAGTGTCCCCAGCAGCGGGCAGGAGGCCTGGAGGCCCCGCTCTTGGCTGCAGCGCTTTGGATGAGGAAGAATTTTCTCTTTTGCAGGCAAGCTTGGTCAGAGCCCTAACAGGCTGGTTGCAGAGAAAAACTGAACAGAAGACGAGTCAACTTCATACCTTTGAGTGAAACACGAGGGAAGTTCATACTTTACACTTCAGAGCCTTCATGTTTAGTGAAAACAAGAAATGAAATGAGTTCATGAAGGACTAATTGCCTGGTTTGTTTTATGCATGAGCCCCAGCATTCCTAGCACATGCAGTTACAGCTTGTTTTCAAAGAGACCAATTATTTCATTAAAACATCATCTTCACACTTCCAGATTCGCTATAACAAGTCTTCTCCTCTTCATCCATCTGGTCTAATATTTTGCCATTTTTTGGTTTAAGGTCAAAGAAGTCCAAATAATAAAAAAAAAATGAGTCTTTCAGTATCTGTAATTTACTAACAGCAATTAAAACCTGGGATTTAGGATCCAATCTTTCTCCTCCAGAAAGTAAAGGAATACCCACGGCAACCCAGACAGCCAGGAAGGACCTGCATGGCAGAAGGACACTAAAAGACAGTTTGAAATGAGCCTGTGCCTGGAACTCAACAGGAAAGATCAGGAAGCAACAGGGATGAAAGCTCTTTGAACTGTCTAATATTGCCTCTGTCTCACTATCTGGAAGGTACCCAAGGAGGCTACGTAAGACATCTACTTCGTGCACGGCAGAAACTGAAATCTGGGTGATATAGTGGGGTAAAAGGTGAAAGAGGGGAAGGGGAAATAGCTAGAATAGCCTCAAAAATACTCAAAAGGATGTCCACAGAGACTTCTTCCAGGCAAGAAACAAATAAAATTCAGTAAAAAGTTACCATCAGAAAGTTCAGAGTACACATCTGACTCTGCAGCATAAATCTTCGTTACAAATGAAGATGTTTGAGCACTCACAATCCCTCTGACGAAGCAGAAAGCAGAAGCCTCCACGCCTGCCACGTGGGAACGGAGTGCTGCAGCCCTGGCAGGCAGTGGAGAGATGCTATGGGGGTTGCCACGGAAACCGGAGGACGCAGACCCAGCAGCTTTGACTTTGCATAAACTGACAGCGAGTTCAGCTGGGGACGAGACACGAGAACGCTGGTGGTTTCCTCCGGCTCCCAGGCAGGATCGCGATGGGGCTGTATTTGAAGGGTTCCTCCAGTCAGGTCTCCTACTTCCACCGCGGCCCCCGCCCCGCCTAAGGGCAGCCACACTCCATCGCAGGCACCCTGCTGTCCTTCCTCCCAGGAAAACGTGACACAAAGGTCATTTTCCTCACCCTTCCCTTCCATCCAGGTTCCTCCTCACTGAGCTGCCATGTGACAGATTTGAAATATTTTTGAGTTTTCGGGACAGGGGTGTTCTCTGGAAGCAGAGGTATTTTTTATCGAAGCTCCTTTCATTGCAGAAATCCCACCTCCCTTTGCAAACCTGGAGAGAGCAGGAAGCGCTGCAGGATTTGTACAGACCTAGAAAGGATCACTTCCGAGTTTACTGTAATTTCCCCTTTTTTCTGGAAACAGCCTTAATTCAGAGGGGACCTGTCACACAGGAGAGTCCAACAGCAGGTGAATTACCGCCACCTTTGGCAACGTTCCTCTTACCTTATTGCCCCATATCACTCCCGGTATAGTATCCCCAACAGGAAAACTGCTGTGGAAAACAGTCGTGGTATGGACAGCAGAGATCTCCTTTCCCTCAAAACCCTGAAGCGATGTAAATTTCATTAGAAAAGTCCCTTTAGGATAAATTTCTACTGTTCATTTCTTTATACACACCTTAAGGCAGCATTATTTGCCCATAAATATTATGTATGTTAATTTAAATGCAATCATAAATTTGTGTGCAGGCTTCCCATAAAATTTTCTTGTTGTTGCACCACTGAAGCCGAGATCCTTATGTCACAGAGCTGTAACATGTTTTTTCTTCACTAAAATGGCATCCCAAAGCCATGCATTAAGTCCTCTGGAAAATAAAATTCTTGTAAAACCTACTAGAGTTATACCTCATACAAGGAGCAGAACAAATCAGCACTGGGCATTGATGCTGCCTAAAAATAAGGGTGCAGGTAGATCCAAGGAGTGCTATTTTCATTGCAAATTTGTATCCCCCACAGAAAACGTTGTTCAGATGCGACACAGGCAGATCAAATATGCCCAATGTATGAAGTGGTCACTGGCACAAGATATTTTGGGAAGGGAGATTTTCAGCCGCTGGCAAGGGACAGCACAAGGCAATGTTACGTGACAGGCTAGTCCTCCAGCTTTGATTTACCATCCCCCTTCCCCATATGGGCGACTTCCATTTTCAAATTTAAACTCCTTTCTTTCATGTTATTTGCAAAAGTGAGAAAGACTTAAGGCCAGTTTGTTTGACAGGACGGCAGCTGTCACTCCGTGTAAACAAACCCCCAAAGGAAAGAGCAATCCAGCACATGGAAGTAGAAAGTCCTGACACTTTAATTATTTGAAGAGATTACAAGATGAAAGTCTTCCTTGAGGCAAATGTATATTAGTATTGATATAGTCATTGTGCTTTTCAGTAAGAGAAATAGGAGTCTGTATTTACATAAGAAACTATAGTGTCTGAGATCTTTAAATATCTTATTTATGGAAATGATTCTGAATTACAGCATTTACAAAATAAAAACAAGCTTGAATAAATATTCAGTCCATTAAATAAGATTTTTTTTCACAGAAGCAACTTTTTGTGCATATTTTTTTCACAATTGAAGTTTGTTGTATTTTTTTTATCCTATAAAAGAAGCATTAAATTTGTTGGTTTTCTTTCTAAAAATAAAACTGCAATAATCATTGCAATGTGAAGCCTGAGATTTAAGCCTGAATAAGTATCATTGCTTGCACCACATTACCCACCTCCCACCAATCGCCCAACCCCATGCCTTTCCAGACTCTGGTGAATGCCAACACTTCAACTCAAGGATATCATAGGAAGGATTTCAGGGAAATAATAATAAAAATATAAATAAGGTGAGGATAACACATCATAGCTGACATTGCCTACAAACAGCATCATAAGGCTTGTGCATTACACATGAACTAGGTGAAGTTGTTTCATCCGATTCAAAACGACAGTAGTGCCAAACTGTTGCACCCTTATATGGCTCATTAACACTGAATATTAAACCACTTAAAGGGAATGCCCCCTCCAAAAGAAAAAAAAAATAAAATCAACACTGGCCAGTTTTGCTTTATCATTTTGAATGGCAACCTTTCTTGAGCATGATACCGCAACCAACTTCCTCATCCTTTTTTGGGTTACCACTTTGAAGCACAGTGCGTAACACTGCGAGTCAGGAAAGGGGATACAGCAAAGAGCTCTTGATCTCGTTTCCTCTGTAACCACAGCACACGCTGTCTTGCTTTTCATGTGGCTAACTCAAAGCGTGTCCAAACGCCTTTGAAACCTCACTGCTCAGGGAGCTCTTACTGCAAATAGTTTGTGCAAGATCATAGCATGAATCCATGTGAGTCTTATTTCTTTCCTCTCCAAGTGGAAATAAAAATTAATCCCTGGTGTTTCAAATAAATACAAACATCATCTGAGTTGTTAGCATGAGTGAAGTAACAGTATGCACTATTTTACACAGTTACTCTGCCAAATGTGGACAAGTACCCTTCTCTGGCTGACCATTCTGTAGGATCTTTTGATCATCTGCCCTTTTAAAAACCATTTAAACTCAGTATGGGTGAAATAATTTGTCACATCTACCAAATTTTGCTGCTAAACTCTTCCAAAACCATGTATTTTAATATTAATTCATTCATGTGGTAACCATTTCCTCTGAGGTTTGTGAAATTTTAAATCCTGATATAGAAACCAAGGCTCTGTGTTATACTTTTATTAACAGAATTTAGCATAAATTATGTGGATTATAAATACTTCCAAAACTCAAAAATATGAGAGTTGTAAAACTTAATTTTTAGAAGACATCTTGGAGTTATTGCTCTGCTTGGTAAATGAAAGGCAACAAAAATATATACTGCTTCAGGACCTTCGGTGCTTCCTATGTAATTCAAAGAAAATTCTGCCTTTGTAAATATTGAGTATGGATTTGAAATAGTTTTGCTTTAATTACTCCTAGCATAGGTAGCAAAAATCTAGTAATGGGAAAGTCAAACCACAGCAGGAGGGAGGGTGCTGACATCCACAGCCATGCTGGTATTCCGGTGAGCACAGAAGTGTCCGAGCTTTGGGACTGATCTGCTGGGATGGACTAGTTAACCAGCTACTCTGTTCCTAGCATGTAAAATAAGCAGCAACGCTCGTTCAATTCTCTGAGCCCTACTTCCTTCCCCACAGTGCATTTGTTCGGCATATGGCATCGTAACATTAATGTTATAGTTTTATGGAAGACTGTACTGTAGCCCTAGAACTACAGACGCTTCATACTTCCCTTTAGCAGCTTAGTAAAATGCAATAAAAACTGTCTGTACAAAATTTATAATAATGGATGTCAAAGCCTACATGCCCTCACGGGGTCCCTCTTTCAAGTTAATTCTTGGCTTAGGTCAAATATATCAGTCTGTGTAAGACTCCAGAAGACACACCAGTGGTTTAATATGTCAGATACCAGCTTTGTCACTATAGAAAGGAGTGACATGGAACATGTAACAGTGAGTGCAAACACGGACAGGCTTCATCTGGCCATAACGAGGTAATGGAGCAGAGTGGGAGGAACAGCGGGAACAGAAGATCTGAAAAACAAGAGGGAGATTTCACTTTAGTTCCTTTGAAGAGCTGGATGGGACAAAACTGATTTCAACAGAAGGGAGAGAAGACTGTACGCGCCAGGCTCCTGCATATCTGAACCACCACCCTCCTTGGTGTAGCAACTAGATGTCCTCTGCAGGCAATCTGTAGCCCGATGCCCGACTAATCTGACTGCGCTTAGCCCCTCTGGCACAGGTGCCCAGCAGTGCCGAAGCAGTGCCGTGAGCCAAGGCAGGCCTCTTGAGCCACACAGCTCACAGGGGAAGGCAGCTCCACCAGAGACGAAAAGAAGCACCTCCCTCCCCTGGCTCTGAAGAAAGACTACAGGAATACTTGCAAATAACACCAAAGTTCCTAATCCTGCAAGTCCACTATAAAGTTAACTAAACCAGCTTCTCTACCCTCTTCCTTTGCAATGTGTAGAGCAGCAAGTGAAATGAGACTGCAGATTTCTGGCTTTCCGAGGCACATGACTGCTTTTTCCTCCTTTGCTCCCTTCTCCTCCCCCAGAAACATGTAAAGCAGCAGCACTACACACCGCAGTCTCCTGCAAAGGTTAAGCAAGCAGGCAAAGGGACACTGTCCCTGCAGCTTCACATCACCCCTCGCAGTGCAGGCTGCTGCGGCTCCTTAAAGCTTAGAGCAGGCGTCCAGAGCAACTCTGGGTTTGGGGTGTTTGTTCCAGGATCTCAACAGGGAGTTCTGCTTTTTAGCAGACAAATGCTTATTGCTGTATAAAAGTCAAAACCCTCCCCCACACTTTCTAAACATAAACCGAGCAGTTGATAGCCAAGACATACAAATACACTTGAAACCCCTGGCCAAGTGCACGCGTTTTGCTGTGCAGCTGCGTTTCTGTGGTACGCGTAAATCCGCTGTTCTCTTTGGCAGGCAGTTTCTCACATGTCTGACTGAGTCATTACCTTGCCACAGCTCCGACAGTGGTGTTTCCTGCGAATGACTGTGAAAGGAGCCTTGCACGCAGTGCAGTAGCTGCAGACTTCATCTGGAACCCAGTCAGGGGGATCTGTCAGAAACACAGCAACAAAAGGGAACATAAATCAAAAGGGAATAAAACCAAACATGCGATTACCAGATCCTCAAGGGAGTAGGGAGAATAAAATATAACAGCAGCTCCTTTCATCTCCGTTTCTCAAAGTGCTTTGCAAACAGGCAGCTCAGTGAGTTCAGGACGCCCGGGAAGGCTCAACTCCCCCCTTCTCTGGCAGGCGCCCACCTTCGGGCAGAGCACAGCAGTCACCGAAAGAGGACATCGCGGCTCCGGACTTGAAACGAAATATATCCTATTCAAATGGAAGTGGCAGGGAAAAGGAGATCAGCAAAATAAAATGACAACAGACTATTAAAGCAGATCACAGGTGGCTTTGGCAATGCAACCAGCCATCAAAACAAACTTAGAGCTGAGATCACTCCCAGCCTCTTCAGCCCTTCCTATACAGAAAGGCTGACTGCTTTTCTGCAATTAGGCAAACAACTCTACAGATAAACTCAAAGCCTGATTGCTGTCTGCTAAACTATTAGGACTCTTACTGGAAGTCACCAGTAACTGCAGCAAAGCCACAAAATTAAGTGTACAAGACTTTGCAGAGAAAGAACTCGACCGTCATCCCGAACAGCATGTTTCGGTGGTTTATTTCTCCTGCGAGCTCTCTAACCTCTCATAAAAGCCAAGCAGGGAAATGACTTGGTTTTGGCAAAGCAGAAGGTATTAGGCTCACTTCTAAGGAGCTGCTTCTGCTAGCGACAGACTGACATGATCACAGAGTCTAAAATTACAAGTGTAGAAATGATGTAGCTGATCACTTAATTAAGTAGTGAAAAATCTAATGAAGGACAAAGCAAGTTCTATCCAGAAGGAATCCATGGACACAGTGAACATGAACATTTACCCAAGTTTCCTGCATGCAGCTTCTCTCAGAGTATTATTTACACTATGCAACCCATGCAATTGCTGATTTATAAACCTGACAAGCAAGATCCCTGCCTCAAAGAGCATATTATCAAACAACAAAATATATGGTGCAGTTAATGTAGAGGTCAAGAGGGCTACAACTACAGACAGAAAGATAATTAAAGAGTTAATTGAATGAAAAATCCACTGTATTATTCAAACATAACCAAGACCAGTTTTCAGGTTTGTCACATTGTAACATTTGTCAAATTCAAAGTAAAAAAGGACATAGCATACAATGCAGAAAATGTTCAGAAAGTAGATTAATAAAAACAAAGCTGCCAAAGTGAGCATCTCCGGTGCCAGCAGGATCAGCAGCGGAGCGCTCCAGCATGGTGCACAGGGGGCTTCCCCTTCCCGAACTGGGGGAACCTCAGGGGAGCAGGGAGAGCTGCTGGCAGCTGACGAAACCAGGCCAGGAACAACAGTGGCCAAGCTCCCCCTCTATATTGATACCTATATGGAGATATATACACACACACATGTGTATATATACACACACACACGAGGCCCTTATGGAGCGACCAGGGCGAGGCAGGTCCGCAAGGGCACGGCGCAGCAGTTTGTGCGGCAGGGCGCGCAGGAAGGGACCAGGGAGCGATGGCACCCACTCAGCAGAAAGCCAGGGCTGCACCCCCCACGACTGACGTGGCTTCCCAGAGCGAGCTGCAGCGGGAACACGCTGCCGCCCGGCTGCCGGCCAAGCCCCGCTCTTATGGCTGTGCGGGATGGCAGCAGCAAGCACGGCTGTGGGGGCTGTGCCCGGGGAGAGGAGCTCCGCTCCTCTGCTTGGTGACTGAGCTTTAGGAGGAGGCAAGTAGTTGAGGAGTATCAGGGAGCACAAGAGTGAGAGAGAGAGACTGACGACTGGAATCGCATCCTGCCTTCCCAGGGACAGGCCCGACAGGACGCGTGACATGGAGAATTCCCCATCCTCTCTCGCCTGGCTGAGCGCAGCGACCTAAGGGACGGAGACAATGGTGACAAGCTCCCGCCCGGCACAGCAGACGTGTCTCCTCCGTGACTCCCCACCTCCCCAGGTGCCCTTGCGCAACAGGTACAAGGCCCCACAAGTAGAAGTGAACAATGACGAGAACGATGGTTCATCTAGCTTGGAGGGGTTGCCGAGGTTAAGTCAACCTATGTCCTGCATCAAAACTGCTTCCGTAAAGAAAAAGAGACAGGTCTTTGTCATAGGAGACTCCCTTCTGAAGGGAACAGAAGGCCCGCTATGCAGACTTCAGGCAACAAGCAATAGAACAAGAGGAAATGGCCTCAACTTGTGCCAGGGGATGTTTAGATTAGACATTAGGAAAAATTCCTTCCCTAAAAGGGCTGTCAGGCACTGGAACAGGCTGCCCAGGGAAGTGGTGGAGTCACCATCCCTGGAGGCATTTAAGACATGCAGATGCAGAGCTTATGAATGTGGTTTAGTGGTGGGCTTGGCAGTGCTGGGTTAACGGTTGGACTTAATGATCTTAAAGGTCCTTTCCAACCTTAATAATTCTATGAATCAAATCTTGACTCAGCTTTTACGGGCTCCTCTAAACTAGTTTGGGAGGTAAGCTAGTTTAAGGAAGTAATCTTTCACTTAATGAACAAACTGGTCTTACAAAGATCGTAACTACAGGAACAGCAAGCAAAACCAAAGTCTGTGTGCAGAGAAATGACCAATGTGGTCAAAAAATGAGATTGCACATAGCACCCTTCACCTCATCCCTGGGAACAGTTCGCCAGAAAATGTTCTGTGGGGACACAAGGCTATAAATTCCTACCTCAAAGGCAGGTTTTCCTTCAGCAGCAGAGAGATGCAGGACTGACAGCCTAAGTTGAAGCATTAATAGCAATGAAACAAAGAGATTTTCCTTTCCAATTGTTTTCCTTCTCTGCAACCTCCCTAACTACTACATGTAATTCGCCTAGTAAAATTTACTCCTAATACAATTTATGAAGTCAATTTTGAACACTTCATATCACCTTCAGAGGAATCTGATCTGAACTCATGGCAAGCCTGATGATCTCAGAACATCTCCATGTTCTCCATCTCCAACTTCCTTGGGTTATCACATGTATTTCAAACAAGATAACCAAGTCAGTAACGATATTGCTGTTTAAAAGTTGCCATTACACTACATAGCCTGGATTGTTTTCAGGAATTTAACTATACCATTGATTCTCAGTAATTTTAAAACCAGTACAATTTAGGAAGTTATTGAAGCTCTGTGCCACCAGGTTTCCCTCCCAAACTCCTTCCCCGAGATCATGAGGAGTCCAGACACGTTATAAGCTAATGCAACGCCACCACAAAGATGCTGGAAGTCATCAACAGAAAGCAGCTTTCTTATTAGCTGTTTACCATTTGGGTTGTGTTTTGGGATTTTTTGTTGTTGCCCTTGAAGTGCAATATTGAAAAAGTTATTTTTTAATTGACCTTGTATGGATTTGTCTCCAGTGCTAAATAAAAAGAAAAATAACAAAGAAATCCCCCATGAGAAACAGCAAATTTATTTTGATAAATAACAGCCTTACAAACTCATAATAATCATATAATCCATAGTTCATGGTTACAGAATTACTTGACTGCCAGATGAATTCATCTGCAAAGTTTGTTTTTATAATTGCATAAAAAAATAAATCACATCTTAGCGGTACTCAATGTATAGAAACAGTATAACCCTCTCTACAGAATGTTCTCCCACATTAGAGGGACACACTCTACAACCACGTTGCTGTCACGTCAGCTGATTCACTAATTAACCCATCGCTAGTGAGCTAAAGGGCACATTTCCCCCCCCCCCAACAGTGACTCAACCACAGTGAGGCCCTTTGACGGGGCTACGTGGCCAACCCTGTGCCCCACTGCTTCTGGGTTTTAGTGCCCTCCTACCATCCCAATTACTCGCACCAAGATCTGCTGCACTGCAGCACACCCCCAAATAGTAACACTTAGTTATGTAACAGCTTTTAACATTCCAAATGCTGTACAAACATTAATTGCTTTAATCCTCATCACCCAGATACAGAGAGTAAGTGTGTGGGGAGAAATCAGGAGAGAAATGTCTTGTCCAAAATCATACAGTGATTGAAATAACAGCCTTGAAATGACATTCAAAATAAGAAACTTTGGGCCATTAGCTCTATGCCTTTGCTTCCAGTTGGGACTGAAAACATCCTTACACTGAATACAAACACAGAGGTTTCATTTTGGGAGTATGCGCTTAGAAATGAAACACAATCCTGAATTGGAGCCAAAGTGCTCACATTGCCTGGAAGGATGAAGCCTTGAATGATCTGGTCTCTTGGAGCCCATGCAAGCCCCAGTGGCAATGGGATCCCACCCCTAGGTCCCCTTCACAAGCCTCATCTCACCCAACCTTGGCAACAGCCTTTCTGACTTACATATATTAACGATTGAGTCATCAGGCTTTTTATAGAACAGGTTTTTGAAATGTTCTCTGAAGAGCAGTCTCATGAGGGGATAAAGCTTCAATACGAGGAGCAGAGTGAGTTATACAAACTAAACCCCCAGCATTAGCCTGAAGATGTGCTGGAAGCAGGGCAGCAGCACCGCACCCGTAGGCTTTTTATGTTATAGTCCTTCTCCGGGCTGTGCTGCTCCATTAGCTCTGCATGCAGCAGCAAATGGAAACATCCCGTTGTCTATCTGCCCATGCTTCGGGGATTTGTACAAGGGATGGAGGGAGAACCTCGTTCGTGGGCTAATTAGCCCACTGCTTTATCATGCAATGAGAGTTAAGAGAAGTCTGTTGGGAAATGGCTGAAGACCACAGCACAAACATCAAAGAGGAGGAAGGGAGGGAAGGGATTAACAAGACAGAAATAAATTTTAGAAGAAAACATTAAAAGCATGTACAGAAAAAAAGGCAGGGAAAGGAAGAGAAACACATATTTAAATGAATAAGAAGCAAGTTTAGAGAACGGAAAAAAGCAAAAGATAAAATTAAATAGTGTGAAGACTGAAAAAGACATTTAAAAAGGAGAAACAGTATTCCAAACTTGTAACTATTCAAAAATTTTGCATTACAATCTCCCATAAATCATGAAATTGTATAGTCTTTTTATTCATTTTATGCTATAGCTTTTAGAATTCACTTTTACATGTCTCTGCAACTTCATTAGCTAAAAAAAGTTTTCTGTTCTATAAAAATTAAAAATCTCACATAAATCCAAGATGCTGGAGCTTTAAGAAAACCACAATCATGCTAAAAATTATAGATGCTGTAAACACCTTCAAAAAGCGCATGCAAATTCATTTTGCTGAAGTACATGCAATAGATCTACTGCAGTCCCATCTAATCTTACAAAACCAAGATGACCTCTGTGTCCCAGAACACAATGAGAAGAAAGCCTGGACCTGGATCCATCAACAGTGGTGCTGAGACACAAAAGACTGGGCCAGGGGGTGGCGGAGGGAAATAATCCCGAAAGTTGCTGGAGCTTGCAGAAGGCCTAATTTAGCAGATCTATACTCTGGTAGAACACAAATCAGAAAACATGTGCACCATGACTCCCTGGGGAACAGCAGCTGCTAAACCCTAATCCTGTGGTGGGGTTTGCGTTATGGCCAGCCAATTCAGAGAAAAGAGCATTTCTGCATCTTTTGTCAAACATTCCTAATGCAGAACTCAAACTGAAAGTTCCTCCTGCATCGATGCATATTACATTTTAAAGCACATCACGATACTTTTACCAAACTGACCTTTAGAGGGCTGTTCCTACCGCAGCCTGTGGAACTTACACCACTGCAGCTGTCGAAGTGCATTACCCTCACAGCTGCAAAAAGGGTCAGATGGGCTTGCTGCAGCTCTTCTGATGAAAGCAGGAATTGTAAATTCTCACAGATTTAAGTATGGAAAGTAGAGAACTAAGGTGACATGACTTTACCCCTCACTTCAACTGCCACAGTATGATGAACCTTTTTGCCCCTTGCCACACAATTTTCTGCGTGTCATCGTGGGCCATCTCTGACTTATAAGATCCCTAGGAGGCAGTGGCAGCAAAGTAATCTTTACCCTTGCTCAGTAGGTTCAGTGTTGATTACAGCTGGCTTGAAACTTTCCAATAAAAATAAATTTTCTGCTTCAACAATACAATTTGAAAATTTCAGGGGTGAGGGAGAAAACAGAAGTATTAGCTTCAAGGACAGCTCCTGTCAAACTGCTCTCCAGAGGGAGTTTCTGTGCAGATCTAGAAAGCTTTCACCAAAGCATGGAGCTTCGCAGACTCAGGCTCAAGCCTCTGCTCTACCCGATTCCATATGACCTTGATGATGACGCCCTGCATCCACTCTGTACGGGTACATGATCAGCAACTCATTCTTTGGGCAAAATAATTATTTACGTGCAATGGAACAACTTCAGTGATAGAAAAAACTGACTTCCACTGGGATATGGTTCAAATCTTCACTTTAAATCAGATAGTCCAGAAACTTATCTTCCATATAACCCGTTCCTAGGAGCCTTTCTCTGCAAGAGCTACCAACAGTTACAAACTAGAAGCAAGCTGATAATGTAGATCTACATGCTACATGCCAGAACACTCAAAATGTATATTTTTAGGACAAAAACTTTCAAACCTAATTAAAATTCCAGTTATGTTGTTGTGGAGTTGAATAAGCCTGTACTTACGGGATGTTTTCTCCTCCTGCAATGAAGCGTCAACAAGTTCCACACTGTGCTGACAGAGAGGAATATTTTTTGAAAAAGTAACAGGCTCTGAGCTAGTTCTTAAAACATAAGTCAGTTCAAATTATTGCAATACAACCTAAAAACTGTACAAAATCTTGTAATTTTACATGCATGATTAAATATGTTCAGTTGATTATAAAACATTGCCTCAATATGGAAAACTTGTGTTAGATTCTTCTCTTGCAGTGTAAGCAAAGCTGCTGAATAAGGAAAAAGTAAAATGTTATGTGGACAGAATATGTCTGGCCACTGAACTGCGCAACAATTTGACTTCTTTCCTTTAGAAAAGGTTGCTGGTCATCATTATAAATAATAGAGCAGCCATAGGAGTGTAGAGGAAAAAGAAAAACTAAAGCATTCACCTAGGGCTGACAGCTAATTCTAGACTCACAGTGATTAGATTCTGCACACAGAGTAGCATGGGTGGGTTTTCTTGACCTTGTGACTTCTTATTGCAAGAAGAACAAGAGCTCGAGCCTTGGGACCATAAATTACCGAATTGTGCTGGTGCTGCTGGTTGGAGAGCAGTGAGGAGTTGTGACTAGACGTGAGTGGGTGGGCTGGAATATTACGAGATGGAAATGGATGAAGGAGAAAGAGCATGCTGCTGTGCAGCAAACAGATGCTAACACCATTTGGCACAAACAGATATTCGTACCGGCAGCCAGAGCAAATCCATTATGGCTGGAGTCCTAACTAGGTGGCACAAGCAAGGCAGTTCTGTACAGATGCTAGAGGGATAAGGAGTGAAAATGAATGTATGGTTGCAGAGAGAGCTGAGATGATACAGCAAAGATTTTCGTGGAGCGCCAAGAGCTTCATAATGCTTTCTGGTTTTTTGGGGAGAAAATCTTCTGGTTTCTAGACGTCTCATGCTTATTTCTAGACAAGAAGTGTAACCCACTTTCTTAACCAGCCTGGTAACTTGATGACATGGACAATTCAAAATATTCACGTTTCCTCAATCACAATAGATGAATCTTCCTGAATAATAAATTACCCCAAGATACATGTATGGTCAAACCTCAGATTTGCCAAAGTTCACTATTAAAATCATCAAACTCAAAAATAAACATAATCCTCCCGAACATGGTAAGCAGGGTCTTACACTTGATCACATTTACAGATTGATAAAGAAATAAATATATAAAAATCCTTATCAAGACAAGAAAAAAGAAGTTACTGTGTTTGTGTGAATATCTATGTATATATATAGGAACTTGCTGGCAAATACAAAGCAAGTTTTCTGTTGGGGCTCAAATACAATCCCAGGTGCACAAATAGCAGAAAAATATCAAACTTCTACTTCTCTGATGTTTGTTTTTTCAAAGTTGTAATATATATTAAGAATGACACAGCTCTGTCCCAGCAGGGATACATTTATACTAGGTTAACTAAGAGTATTTTTCTTATATTTTGAAATGTGGTGGCTTCCTTTAACTCCTGTGGGACCCATGCTGCCCACTCTCAGTCCCATGCAACTTCTTGGTCAGCTTATTATCCAACAGTGGTTTGTCCCAAGCTGGAGCTCAGGAACCTCCCAGTAACTTCTCTGTGCTGGCTGGCAGCTCACCAGGACACTGGGAGAGAGGCAGTACCACAAAAGGCCCCGGGACACAGACCCCTTCTGCTGTTACGGCAAGTCAGAGCAAGCACCACTGGTAGCAAAGAGCCCAACCTGTTTTCTTCTGAGCAGCTGCCACCACAATTTGCTTTGAGTTCACACACAGAACTTTGTCCTCACTGGCCATCTTCTCCATCATACAACCAGGGCATGAAATTTTACGATATTTAAAACTTATTTATGGAATATTGTATAAATTCATCTTATATTCTAGGAAAAGATATATGTATTTGCTTTACATTCTCTCACTATAAAAATATAGTGCTTATTATAGTCTACGAAGTATAAATACATATGCTTTTTCGAAAAAAGTCCTACAGCCTTAAGACAGAAAAGATGAACATGTACGCCATAGCCTCATCTGTACTTTCAAAAATGCTTTTGTTTTGGAATGCCAATTAATCTCTAGTTTATTGTATTTCAACCTTCAGAAGGTCACAGGATTTAACTCTTATACCCTTGCCAATGTCAGCTGGCTCATAATAAACATTCATATTTGTTTTATGACCCAGACCAGCTGGTGGGTTTTATATACAGTAAGAATGAGAAATCTGACAAAAACAAGTGATTCATCTTCATAATCAGAGTAGAAGCTGGAACCTTCAGTAGAATCTTCCAACTATTCATTTATTTGTTCAGGTTGCTGGGCTTGCTTGCCTTTTTTTTTATTACCATTGATTTGATGCAATCAAACATTCGGTACTTTCGGTAAGGGATTTATTTGATAATTGGAAAAAGCTTTCCTGGCAGGTAGCTTGCTGGACTTTCTCAATTTGATACATGCTCATGTTCTGCCACGATGGCAGAAGGGAGGAGTTACTGATGTGCTCATTTGCGTTAAATTGTTTTCACTTTCAGTTGAAATCATTAAGAGTGACCTGAAGTGTAGAAATTATGTACCAGAAACTACATAATTAATTTTGGTGCAATGCTGTCAACAGATTGGTGCAACGCTCTCAGACTTTGTGTTGGGTCCATTTACAGCGATAACCGCGGTGTACTCCTGTTGGTGGCCTGCGGCCCAGATTTGGCCGGGAGAACAAACCCATCAGGCTCACTGCAAGAAAAAGGGCACAATGTTCCATGCAGTAAAGGTTGTCTTCACCACCAGACATCTTCCACCTGCACCCAAACATCACCACAAGTCAGGGGATGTTGCTTCCACAGCGGCTAGCAAGAATGAGGTAAGTGGGGAGGTGTTACAAGGGGGAACTGGCACATCGCCGCTGAGGTTGAAATACTGATGTAAGTTCATGCCTCATGTGCTGGATGCCTCAGGGATAGCAAAACCACGCATCCCATTAGCTATCACTGCATACCTCAGTAGAAAAAAGTCTGTACAGCATTGCAAGCAATGACAGCTTGTGACATGAAAGGCCAGGGCCTGGAATGTATCATAGGAAAGGGGACAGAATGGTGTTTCTACAATTCCCACAAATTCAACAAATTAACCCACTTCAGATACCCCTTTTTGAGGATCTTGTGGTTTGTTCTGGTTTGGAAGGTGGAGCTCATCTCCACGCTCCCCACCACCTTCTTTGTGACACAGAAAATTCCTGCCCATCAGCAAATCTGAAAGCTAAGTAACAGCAGACTACACTAGTTCATTTAAGTAGAGGAGCTGTACTGAGTTGTGCGAGTAGGTGTTTATAGCATAACCACTTACACACAAGCCAAGCAAGACTCCCAGAGAAAGTCTGCCAGGAGATCAATTCAGGCATGCCCAAGCCTTCCCAGTGAGTGAGCATGGGTACCAAAGCAGAGTGCCCGCAGGAGCACAGGCTAACTGGCTCTGCTTAGAGCATGTGTTAGCATGGGAAAATGTGTCAAGGCAGCCACAAGCTCATTCTGGCATCCAAGTCTACTTATTCAAAAGTGACTTGGTTATCCCACAAGGCTCCACTTTCCATCACACAGACACATGTGAAACACCTGCTCTGCTAGATCAAAGGCACAGGAGGGGGGCCGGTTTTGCTGTATTTATCTGCATATGCTATTAATACTACAGGTCAGATTTTACCATTCGCTTATGGCAGGGACATAACTGATTCACACTGCCTGGCTGCTGCAGGGGCCCTTGTAACTCCAAAGATTCCCCTTTACTGCACTCCTATGCAGCCATAACATCACCTAAGCACCTGGACTGCTGTCCTTTATTTCCATAAATAACATCCTAAAGTCATAGGCTGCACTTCTCCAAACATAAAACCTTCCCCGTGCCAATAGAACATGGCATGAAAAGCTGAAGAACCTTAAAAGCTGAATAACATGCCAGGGAAGTAAAGCGACTTTGCTGTGACAAAGTGTACATCCACTGTGAGAAGGTTATTCAGCATCCTGCAGTTCAGAATAACTTGCTTTCAAGTTCTGTAAGTCAAATTCACTGACAGCATCAGGCATCGATTGAAAACAAGAGTATGAACTGAAGTGGTAGTTAATGAATAATCTCTTGCATTCTTTTCCAATACAGCCTATACATGGTAAGGATTTTGCTTAAAGATTTGTTCTTTACTGCACCTTCTATGACATTGTGAATTGTGGCACAATAGAAAAATCAATTAAAATGACTACTGAGTAGCTCTTTATCTGCCACCAAATCATCTTCCTCCAGAAGATATATTTCTACAGTGCATGAATTAGCCCTGCTGTTCTAAATAAATAGATTAGATTTGAGATCCTTTAGCCTGCAGCTTCAGAAGGGTGAGCAAGCAAACCATGGGTTTTATATAAGCACAAGTTATGAATGTGTACCATTACTCTAAAACCTAATCTTTAAGAGGTTTTTTTCCCCTCACTGTGATTTCTGATCTTTATTACAAATGACATGAACCAACATTTCTTTTCTGTTTGTCACCCCCTCTGCATACAAGCAGAGGCATACACCGCTGCTCGCTCAGTTCTCAGTCGCCCTGCATTCAAAACCTCTCCCTGGAAGAACAGTGATGTTTGTGGACAAATAGACTCAGTAGATCAAAGTTTTATAGCACAGGGAAATTACTGCACGCTTGAATTTCTGGGAAGCTTAGATACAGTTTCACAGTTGATGGTTGTCTTGTATTTCTCCCTTGACCACAGACATACCACCACTCTGATAATTAGGCTCCTGGTGCGCTGAAACCACCACTTAGCCCAGAAGATCAAAGCTGATTACTTTCTTGTTTGCTCCTTCTCATACATTTACTTTCTCTTTTCTTATTCTTTGACTGCAAGTGCTCTGGTATCTTTTAATCAATTTTTTATACAATGTTTACCATACTAGGGCTTATAGTCCGTAACTGACTCCTAAGCACTCCCACAGCAGCTCAGATTAAAAAAAAAAAAAAAAAAAAAAACCAACAAACTTCTGAGCTCTCAGAATGCTTGAATCCCAACCAAAAATTACTCTTACCATGTACTCAGTGAGATTCCAGTAACCTCAGCAGACTTATCTAAAACTAACTTTTCCTTTGAAGTAGTATGGTGAAGAATATGAAAATAACCAAAATATTTTGTTCAAAGACAAAAGTGAGGAAAATATGAAAGGTACTTCTACCATGGGAAAAAGTAGCACCTCCACATATAGCCAACAATATAAAAGATCTCTTTAGATTTGGCTGAGATGACCTCACTTAGGGCTTCGCATCTTACACAGCTCTCTGAAACTTATCACATACACTGTTGCAGGCTATAGTAAAGACTTTACTATACAGAACCTCTCTCCACTGGTACAATGGATATGACAATATGTAGATCAGAGTTTCATGAAGCTGTTAGAAAAAAATCTGAAAGAAATATGCTCAGTTTATCATGACTTTGTCTTTAAACCATGACAACATTTCATAGGCCCTTTCCAGAGCCAAACTTTACAAGTTTTCTTTTTCTTTTTTTTTTTTTTTTTAAATACATCAGTATTGTCTCATTTTAATTCTCAGAAAAAAAAAAGGAAGTACCTTCAAAGTCTCCGTCTCTGGCTTTTGCTGCAAGTTCTGAGGATGATATACTTTCTTGACATAAAGCACAGTCTTCCAAGGCTGCATTCCTTAGACCCTGATTAACTGTAAAACAAAAAGTATGAAATTCTTATTTTTCCAATTTGCACTTAAAATATTCATGTTAGGAATTCTGTGATTAGATTACAGTAGCATCTATATGTACCTTCTTATACTTTTTGCCTTTTCTTTCCCCTGACACAAACAGTGATTTAAAACTCTCTATTCTTCTTTGGAATGACAATAGAAATGAAAGATGCTGTTATTACAGGACGTACAGTCCTCTTACTTCTAGCAGTTTAGCTGCATCCTATATTTTATTTGCCAATTCTTAACTTGGATCTTTTACAAAGTCGTAGATTATAAGAACAACCAGAGATTTCCTAGGTGAATCACATACATATCACATCACATATATCAAAGAGAAACTTCATCCCAAAAGCCCCTTATTTGTTCATTTTGTTTATGCTTACTGTTGCCAACACTTTTTTTTAATGTAATAGTTCATCCATTAGAAATTATTCCAATCAAGCACTGTTGACTAATATATTTCCTAGTGATAATTCTTTATAGCTCTGGTTTCTTTAATACTCTTATTTGAATGTTCAGGAGCTCTTTGATCCTCTCTTTAGCAATTCTGTCCAACCTCTTTTTTTCTTGCCAATGAAAAAAGCAGTCACTTTTTATATCCTGCTACCATAAAAATGTTGTGGAAGTTTCAACCACAAGTAATAGAGGACTAATGCATGTTGTGCATTATGCCACTGCAGAGTTGGATTGGATTTCTGCTGAATTCAACCAACTTTTAATGTTTCACATAAACTCCCCAGTGCTTTTAAATGAAACTGGGAGAAAGATGATCCGAGGGCTGGAGCACCTCCCCTATGAAGAGAGGCTGAGGGAGCTGGGCTTGTTCAGCCTAGAGAAGAGAAGGCTGCGGGGGGACCTCATTGCAGCCTTCCAGTACCTGAAGGGAGCGTACAAACAGGAGGGGAACCAACTTTTTAAAAGGGTAGATAGTGACAGGACAAGGGGGAATGGACTAAAGCTGAAGGAGGGAAGATTTAAATTAGGTATTAGGGGGAAGTTTTTTTACAGAGAGGGTGGTGAGGTGCTGGAACAGGCTGCCCAGAGAGGTGGTGGATGCCCCATGCCTGGAGGTGTTCAAGGCCAGGTTGGACGGGGCCCTGGGCAACCTCGTGTAGGTCCAGGCCTGGAGGTTGGTGTCCCTGCCTATGGCAGGGGGGTTGGAACTCTATGATCCTTGGGGTCCCTTCCAACCCAGACCATTCTGTGATTCTGTGAAAGGAAAAGTTCTCAATAATATGAAAAGTGGGTGGGGGGGGGAAGAGCACAGCTAACCTTCAGATGCTGATACTTTTAATCATAACAAAGGACAAAGGTAATTGCAGTCTTGCTGGGATGACACAGTTATTTTTAGACAAGTTAGCAGACTTGCCTCTTTGAAAAAGAAATAATCAAAATGGTGGCAGAGAAAAATGTCTTGCATTGGCTCATGATCTAGTTCTGGTTCCATTATCTTAATTATCTAGAATTCAGAAGTGACTATTTTTCTATTTTAAAGTCAAATTCAGCATTTTGCAACATCTACAAGACAAGCCAGATTTCAGCGTTTTCCTGAGCATTCACATCTTACAGTCTTTTCTTTTTACACAGCTATTTAAACTACTTAAAGATACATGTCTTGGTAAATTAAAATGTGTCCAGTGTGAAATAATACCAAGAAGAAAAAATAATCTGTGGAGTCCAAACCCTGCATAGATTATGTTATGACCATATGACCACTGTTCTGTTATATATAGGAATACCGAAATGAGCAGATGCACTCTGAAGGCTTTAACCCTTTCAACATTTGCCTCACAACAGACTCCTGTGTACCTACACTTCCGGTGACTTCATCCTGTTTACAGTCTGTTTCCATGACTTTTTTTTTTAAACTTAGGTCAAATTTCTGTACAGTGAGCCTTGCCAAGAAGTTAACAAAATGTTAAGGAAATTCTTGTCAAATAGTTCATGGATCCCCATGGGGCTACCAGTACTAATTCACTATAGAAAACAAATGTTTAAATCTCTTCACCTTTCTTATGCTTTTCCTTGTCTTCTGTTTCAGGTTTGGTTGCCATAACTTCAAACAAGGTCTTTAAGATACTTCTCAGATCACTAGCATAGTTGGTCTGCAGCTGGTCAGCAACACCTGGGAGTTTGAAAAAACAGGTAAACCATTACTAAAGTATTACAGCACCCTTAAAAAGAAGTAAATTTGTCTGTTGCTACCAGTAACAGCCTCATTTATTTTTTCTGTTAGGAATAAAAATTGAACATTTAATTAAACTGATTTTCCATAATGGCCAAGTCATATTCTGGCCTTTAGGCTACCTACAATTTGATACATATCTTCCTTGTGCTGTGGCAGGAAACACAGATGTATTTTGATGGAAAAGGAAACTACTGCATCAAATTGCTTCCTCTGAAGACATAGGGCATCACCAAGAAAAAGGAAGCACTTTCAGTCAAACCTGTTGGCATGCCCAAATTCTTCATCACTACAGGTCTAAGATGTCTGCATCTCTGATTCTGAAAGTTCCCACCAGGTAACTAACAGGTCTTTCTACACCAGCCTGCAACTTAGGACCCAAAACACAGTCTTCCTGCAACTTCATCTCTAGTCTGTTCTACCGTAACTTTATCTGCACAATAAAATAAACGAAAAAAGATGAATAGTTTTTACATTTGGAACAAAAGGCTACTCTCATACCTGAGATACAGACAAAAAGGCGGTGAATAAGATCATTACTGTCATGAAATCTGGATCTGATCTTTTCTCGGGTGGCAATTTTAGCAGCCTGCAAAGCGAGCTGGATTTCTTCCTGATCGATATCATCAGATGAACAAGAACTTGTCATTAAACTGCTGTCAGAGGGGAAAAAAGAAAAAGTAATGTAAATCTTCACTCAGTTGTTCAGGATGTTGAGCAAGTCCTAAAGGATTTATGACGCAGGCAAGACTCTATAGCAAACCGGAACTAATTGCTGTAAATTCTTGTTGAAGTTAATCAACATGCAATCAATCACCGTCATGTCTGATTTTTTCACTCTGTGGTGTAGCTGCAAAAAACCCTTTAAACAGAAAATAATTTGTCTGTATTTTATTGCATTTTCCTTAGCTATTACAAAGTGCTGTGCCATTGTTCACATTAACAACTTCTAAAAGCTCAGTCCTGAGACCATAACTCCACCAAAAATCTGAAAGAGGAATATCAACCTAAAAATGAAAAGGTCAGTTTTGAAGTCAACTTAGAAATTTATTAATGTGGAAGTTAATTTGAAAAAAAGAATTTCTGAATTATGTTACCTTGAAGTAGTGAGAATAGAATCTAATATATAACCTTACATGAAAAAACCCAAACCAAAGCAAAAAACCCACCACCACAAAAAGAAGAGACAGAGATAAGGGTGATAAAGTATCATTTACACAGTTGAGAGGTAGATTAGCCCCCTTTTATACCTAACTGTAGAAATTGCTGAAATGTATAACTATTGTAACAGAAGGGCTCATCAACTCCAAAGAGAGTAAAATGGGTCACCAAGTGTCTACTAGAGATTTAAGTTTTCTTTTCAAAACCAGATGCACAGCTGTCAACCATTTTTACCCCACTCCCCCCACCCCCTTTATGGGGAGGAATCTTGAAACAACCTGAGACCACAGGGAAGCTTTGGTGGGAATCCAGCTTCTTCAAGTATCAGGAATTACCTAAACTATTTGTAAACCAAGACGTATTTTTTTTAAAAAAAGGAAGTACTTCAGGAAAAATGTAGCACTTTCCCAATGGAAAGAACCTTAATTGGGAGTAGAGTGCAGGATGTAATTACACTGAAGTCATAAGGCTTCACTGTGTGGATCAAAGAAGGGCAAGGAAGCCAAGCAGTGCCTTCTTACTCTACCACATTCGGAGACAGAAGTACATTAAACCATTTACCCCACTTATGGGAAAGAAATTAATCTCACCAACATTACAAAAAATAGAATATTTTACTTGTACTTTGGCTGTCCAAAACTCCAGCCCTCTCTGCTACACAGACAACTATGTTAAAAAGAAGTTACTGACTGCATAAATAGCACACATAATGAAGGAAGTAGTTTAACACATTCTGAGTTCAATCTGCTTTTATTAGGTGCTCAAATAATGACCACCTTGCAGATCCCATCCCTAGGGCAGTATGCTTGAACAGTTATTGCAGGGTAAGACACATATTTATAATTATTAATAACAAAATTTTATGGGAGCTAGTTTTGAAATTCTACCTGTAAGCTATACAGGTAATCCTTTAAAAAGTAAAAATGAATTTATGAGGCCATAAAATCTTAAAAGCCCTAGTAAAAATGGAACTGAAAAGAAATAAATACTGGAGATTAGTTATTGATAGAAGTATCAATGGAAAATGTGTAGCATGAGTATATTAACTGGCTTCCCGTTCTTTCAGAGAGTAAAGAGCAGGCATGCAAGAGACTCGTTTTGATCATGTTATCTAATGCTATTAAGAAAGGGAAATTCTTGTAAAAAGGTGTCAGTTCTAAGTTTACAGTTCCCTCAGCACCACAACTGACTGGGTTCATTACACATACTGAGAACCAAGTGAGAATTCTCTCTCAATTTTTCCTTTGCTTTTCCATAGGGGATATAAAATAAATATATATATAAAATAATAGCAAGCCTGTTAGTGTGGAAAGGTCTGTGTTCGAGACAATGAAAAGGTCATGTAAGAACGTGGCTTATGAAGGAGTAAACAAAGTTAGTAAGAGCCAAGAAGCGAGCCCTGATTCGCAATGCTCTGTAGCAGATGATTGCCTGTTTGCACATATGCTCACATATGTGGGCATACAAAGGAGTTTGTCTGCCAACAATGGCCAAATGAAGTCTACCCTTTTTCTTGTTTTTAAAAGAACTGATCTTACAATGTTGTACACATTTACACTGTAAATTACTCTCAAAGGCAAGTATGGGCCTCAGGATAGAGACAAATGTGGTCTGTGTGTCTAATTCTATGACCCCAACACAATGGTCTTCCTGAAACTCCCAATAAGCAAAAAACTGTAGTGCAGGGGAAAGCAGGGATGCTGATTCAAGGTGGACGCTCCCCTCCAAATCACAGTTGAAGAAATATTTCAAAGTAAGGTGTTAACTGGGCAGGTAAATGTGAAGAATTGCCTTTCAAGAAAATAAACTATTTAGTCCTTTCCCATTTTGCAGAAAGAAAAAAAAGGCTCATTCCACAATTCTGACTAAGCTGTGACCAATTTCAATAATAATGTTTGCCTTTCCAAGTCCCCTCCTACCAGGAGGAATGCAGTTTTACCTACTTCCAAATTCCTCCAAGCCATGCGGTTTGACCTACTTCTGTTCCAGGCTATTCTGCGTTAAGTTTTGTGCTGTGTCATTAAGACTGGTCATGTCCCACAAGACTGGCTGGAACTTTTTTGTCCTAGAAATCCCTAGCACAGAGCACATATGAATTGCTTCAGTGCTGTGGGATGGAAGGTCAGCATGTATGCATTTTATAACATACTTCCATATGCATAGTTGCATGTGAAGTACAATAATAATATATAATAGGTTCATAAAAGAGGATATTGTGTATTCAGGATTGCTCGTGCCATGGGAAAGAGAAAAGTGAACATTCCAGAATAATTTAAAACTGGACCTAAGAATCACTACAGTGTTAGAAACTATTACTCTATCCTTACCAACAGGACCAAGTCAGATTTAGATGAAAATGACTCTCAAAGAATGACTAATGACCATCTGTTCTTTATTTTAAAATATATCTTAGTATTAAAGAATGTAGCCAGAAAATCAATGTCAGAAATACTGTAAGAACAGTGTCATGGTTTAACCCCAGCTGGCAACTAAGCTGAAATCCCCCCTCCTGAGGTAGCCTATGCCAAGGATGCAGGGGCCGCTGGGCCAGGCACAATGGGGGTGCTTTTGCCACTCATTCCCAGTTAGACTCACATTGGCTTCCCATACTGTCAGCTGTTGGGATGCCCCTTGTTACTGCAGAAATACAGACGGGTTCTGCCCCTTTATCGTTCGATGGCATTAGAGTTACACTGTGCACCGGTGTCCACGAGAGCTTTACATTTCTGCGTGTCTGATGTGCCAGGCCATTGAATCCACCCAGTCCAGTAAACTTGGTTGTCCCTTTCCTCCACCTGGCTGGAGGCAGGGCCCCTCCAGTCCTGGCCATAGCATTCATTACTCACTACTTGTAAATACGAATTGGGAGTCCCTTCAAGAGGATCAAAGTAAGATCAGCCCTTCTACTCTTCCAGCGGGCAGGGAAGTGCCTGCTGGGAAGTGGAGCAGCAATTTTCCTGGAAGAACCCGAACCCCCTTTTGTGATTGTTTTTGCTTGCAACTCACATACCTGTGCCTCCAGGGTCAAGGTAGATTTTCCACCCCAATTCCTCATGTCCTCTCTGGTAAAACAGATAAAGCAGCAGGGTAAAACAGCAGGGTGGCCTGTGGTGCGTACCCTCTATATCCTCTCTCAAGCAGAGGAACACTTACTCCTAACACCTGAGATACTGTTTCGTATGGCTGGGGAGCAGAGCGTATCCTCTTTGAACAGCTGGAACTCCTGGGACAGTTTCCCGAATAGTTTCTCACCTAGCGTGTCTGCCGGTTTCTCTACAGACAAGACGAGGGAGGAAGAGATGTTTTCTTCATATTGCTGAAGTCAGGTAACCATGTCATCTACCACTGGCAGTGCTTCTTTCCAGGTCATTGCTGCCGATGAGCTGGCAGACGATGATGGTGCACTCCACCACATGGGTCACATGCACTTGACTTCATCTGGATCTTTGGATAACTGCTCGTTGTCCAAGTCACTATAAATCACCTCCAGCATGGCTAATTCCCTCAGGTACTGGATACCTCTCCCCATGGGGGCCCACTTGCCTGGGTTACATATAACATCTCCCTTGAAGGGATACCCTTCCTTCACACCTGACGGGAGTCACCTCCAGAGGCTGGGGACTTGAGCCTCTTTTGCAATCGCTTTGTCAATGCCCCCTTCCCTAGGAAAGGGCTCCCAGCTGCTTGGCTCCCTACCCTCTACTTCCAGGCTACTGGCCCTGTTACCCCAGCATCAGAGCAGCCATGTGACAATGTGCTCACCTGGATGACGACTTGCTCACCTGGATGACAATCTTGCAGCTCACTCAGGGATAGGGATCGAGTGGTTACTGTCTTGTTGCCTTCTTCCTCTCCCCATTTCTCATGATGGCCCTGCTTTTTCATCATGGCTTACTAAACGAGCTGTCTTTTGCTTCCAAGATTTCTTCTTTTGTACAGGGGTGACCAATACTGGCACGGGCTGGTTCTCTGGTTCTGCCGCAGTACCTGTCACGGGTGTTGGGGCAGCCACAGTGCCTGCTGCGGGGGGT